>MU226815.1:185192-197869 GCA_018584345.1 Thuja plicata
ACTATAATGCATACAATTAGGGGGAGTCATATAAAGACAAGATATATACATGGTGTACATACTAAACATTTTAGTATTCATGCACATATCATTTTTTGATACTAATGTCAAAGGGGGAGATTGAAGATATTATTTTTCCATTAGTATGCAAAAGGAAAATAGTTTTTGAACCTTCAGTAAACCTACCCCAAAAGATAGACTTTCAGAGATCACTGAAAGTACAGATATCAGAGATCACCAAATGTGTAAAGTTCAAGAGACACCCAATGAGACAAATCTCAAGCGAAACCAAAAGAGAAAAAATAGAGGAACCCAACAAAGCAAGGGAACCCGATAAACATTTCAATCAAAGGAACACTAAAAGATAAGCAAACTGATTTCAGATAAAACTGAGCATCAAACACCGAAAGTCAGTTACATCCCGCAAAAAGTGGATCTGACTTCCACGTTAGATAAAACACTCATATTCTATTTATAGAGTTTTGTTTTTATTTTAAAACCATTAATTAAGGGACAAGCAACATTATTGTAATTTTTTTAATCAATCTAACTGATTGAAAACATGCAGACTAGGAGATCAAGGTAAATTTGTAAACCTCTAATCATTGAGTTAAAGTTGTAATATGTGAAACTTAATTAGGTCAATCTATGTTATAAATAGATGTTGTAATCATTCTAAATCTATGAGGAGAGGATGAATGTAGCCAACGAGCACATCTATGGATCAGACTAAGAGTTTCAAGAACCAGAATAGCAAAAGATGAAATTGGTTATCAAGAACCAAGAACAGAGGTTACCGAGCAACAGAGTTATTATTCAATCACATTAGGTGATACATATATACATGTAAACTTAAATAGATCTGTAATCAGAAATATTTGATTGCATACACTTAGGTCAATGAGTAATTTTGTTACATTCTAACAAGTGAAGCAAAGTGTAAAATCTTTTCAAGTAAGGTGGATTTAACAATCCTTTGTAAATCTCTTAATCGAGTGCACACTAAATAGTGTTGCTAAAGATCTTAACATAGTAGACTTTAATAGGTCTCCACATAATACTCCTAATAGGGTAGATCATCAAAAGTGATCGAATTGTAAGCCTTAACCGGCCCCTTCCAATCTGCAGATAGTGAAGATTTTGTGGGTGTCATCCCCACCGTAGTTTTTACCTTCTTACAGAGGTTTTCTATGATATCATATCATGTGTTATGAGTTAATTACTTTCATGAATGTTTACATGTTTGATTAAGTTAAAGAATTTATATGTCTTACACAAAGATAGTATAGATCAGATGGTTGGATAAATAATTGATTATATAAAGGTTAAAGGATAAAAGAGATAAAAAATTTAGAGGTACTGATTAACCCCTCCCCTCTCAGTACACACTTCCCATTATTTCTAATAGGAAACCATGTTAAGGGAAAAAACCACTTGGGACCGGTAACCCAAAATTTTCACTCTTTTGAAGTGAGCTCGGTGAAGAGTCAACCATGTTAAAGGTTACAAACACACTGTTAAGTCCAACCTTGTTAGAGGATTTAAATAGAATAGTTTGTCACTTGATATCTAGCATCTCTATTCTACCTTTATAACCAAACCATGTGTAGTTTGTCACTTGGTATCTCGCATCTCTATGCTATCTTCATGACCAAAAATTTTGATATTCCTTAGGATGTATCTCAATATATAAAAGATTTTTAAGTCTTGCTCGGTTAAGAAAATTTTTGATCCAATGGTTAAATTGAAACAATAAATGATCTATTCACATATACAACTATACTTTGTAGATTTTCAGATCTATTGTAAGCTCATAATACATGTTTGATCAATGTATCTTTTCAATACCTTTGCTCCACTTCTTTCTTCTCAGTAATGTTGTGCTTCTTTGTTGCTCAATGTCTACAGAATTAGCTTTGTTCTTTAGCTTGATTGATCAGGTCTGATTGAAGTCTTTCTTCATCAGTTTGTCTTCAGCATCCTCTTCTCTATTCACTCCCCTAATTCATAATAAATTATCTTGTATCTTATAGACATGATTTCATCATTTCTCAGTTCTTGACTTTCTTTTTCTTGGTGTGATCCACAATTCTAGCCAATCTTGCTTTAAAAATATACTTCAATTTTATCCCATAGATTTCTCTTAGACAACTAGAATAAAACAACTTTAAATCTCTCTCTTATCTCTGGCTTTAACTTTGTCGATGAAAAAAATATTAACAACCAGTTAACTCCTTCTTTATCTCTTTTCCAGCTAAGTCTTTTTTCATTTCTAAACTTCAGTTCTTTTCGGTATTTAACTCTTTGTTATCTTGGTCAACACTTCAGTTCTCCTCGGGCATCTCTATCAGGGTTTTCTGTCCATCGGGTAACACTGTGATTCTGCTCATTGGTAATGCTTGTGATTTTTCTCATCGGTAATGCTTGCTCGAGTTTCTTCCTCGGGTATCACTGTGACTTTCCTCTCGGGTTACTCCATCCATCGGGGTGCACTTCCCATGAGTATTTTTAGTCACTTAGTGAATAATGATCTTTTATGTATTACTAAAAGCATAACCTTTATCTTTCTGGTTCTTTGAAGTCTTTGACACTATGTATATAACCAATAAGATTATATCAAGTTGACATCAATGACAATACAATATATTAACTGATTTAATGTCTTGCATTAACTTTCTGTAGCTTGGTGATCATCAACTTAACATCTTCAAACATTCAATCAGTTATAGTTCCTCAATTTCTTCATTTGGCATTGATGGAAACACACTACATTATCACACTATATTATTACTAATACAATATGAAGTATCTTAGTTTTAGTTTATCAGTCTACCAAATTTATTGTTCTATAACCAATACAAATGTCTGGCTCTCGGTAAGCTCATATAGCTTAGATTTGTTTCTTGTAGAGTTCTTTCTTCAATCTCCAATCCCTTCACTGGATAGATTTAATAGCTTCCTTTTATTTCTCTTCTATGATGTTGTCTCTCCCTTTGATTGTTCCTCTCCTTGATCATCTCTTTTTCCTTTGACAACAATATAGAGTATTCTCTCCCTTAAGTCATTTCTTCCTTAAGTCATCTCTCCTTCATGATACTTCTCTCCCTTTTGATATTCTCTCCCTTACATGTTACATCTCTTCCTTATGATAGTCATGATGAATATTTCATATGTAATCTCTTCCTTTGGTTTCTTAGGATATTCTCTCCCATCTTGAATTCTTAGGATATTCTTTCCCTTTGACAACAATGCCAAAGTAAACATTAATCATGCCAAAGTTATATCCTTTCACCTTTTATAATATACTCCTTGAATTTTCTTATCCATCAGCAATACAGTGACTCTAGTGTTCGGTGCAGATATGTACCTTTTTATGTATTGATGTATCTTTGCAGTCCATCTCTTTTCTTGTATCAACATGAATGATCTTCTAATTATGTGTAGGCTGTTGTAGCCTCCTAGTCATCTTACTGACCAATAGACAAGGGTCTGACCCCTAGTCTCTTTCTCAGGTACTCAAATGTATCTTTAGGCAATGGCTTTGTGAATATGTCATCTAATTGTTCCTTTGATTGAACATATTCTAGTACCACCTCTTTCTCTTGCACTTGTTCTCTTAAGTAATCATACTTGATTGCAATATGTTTAGTCTTATTATGCATGACAGGATTCTTAGAAATGTTCATTGTACTGGTGTTATCACAATAGATAATCACTGGTTCAAGAAAATTCATATTCATACCTTCCAGTAACTATTTGATCCATGCAATGTTAGAGAAGTTTGTAGCAGCAACCACATATTCTGCTTCTGTAGTAGATTGTGAGATGCATCCTTGCTTCTTTCTTATCCATTGACAAGTATGTCACCCATGAAGAATGCTCCTTCAGTTGTGCTCTTTTGGTCATCTAGGTTTCCAGCCCAAACAACATGTGTATAGACTTGAAGCTCAAATTTGTCTTATATTTTATACCATAAGCCATAGTCCTCGGTTTTCTTTAGATATCTCAAAATTCTCTTGACATCAGACATGTGTGATTCTTTGGGATTAGCAAATAATCTTGCAACTATTCCAACTACATGTGTTATTTCTTGTCTAGTATGAAAGACATACATTAGTTTTCCAATCATTGATCTATAGAAGATTTGATTTACCTCATTTGATTTGTCCTCTTTTGTCAGCTTACATCTGGTTGCCATAGGTGTTCCAACTAGCTTGGAATCTTCCATCTTGAATATCTTCAGCACTTCCTTGATGTATTTGGATTGAGTGATATATAAGCCTACATCTTGTTGAAGAATATGTAGACCAAGAAATAATTTTATCTCCCCAAACATTGACATCTCAAAATCTTTTCTCATTTCATTAGCAAACGATTTACATAACATATCATTACCCCCAAAAATGATATCATTAACAAATATTTCAGCAATGAGAATATTTTCATCGGTATCTTCTTTTAACCACAGATTGCTATTTTTACTTGTTCTTACAAAACCAATGCTAATGAGATAGGAGTGAAGTCTTTCATACCAAGCCCTAGGTGCTTGTTTCAATCCATACAAGGCTTTTTGTAGTCTAAATACCATGCTCCTCCTGTTTGGATCAACAAACCCTTCTGGTTGTTCAATGTATACCTCTTCTTCAAGTATTCCATTTAGGAATGCAGATTTGACATCCATTTGATATACCTTGAATCCTTTGAATACAGAATAAGAAAGTAAGATTCTTACTCCTTCTAGTCTAGCAACGGGTGCAAAGGTTTCTCTATAATCAATTCCTTCTTCTTATGCATACCCCTTGCATACTAACCTTGCTTTGTTCCTTGTGACTTCTCCATTCTCATTCAGCTTGTTTCTGAATATCCATTTGGTATCGATGACATTCTTGTCATCTGGTCTCAGTACTAATATCCATATTTTGTTCTTCTTAATATGTTATATTTCTTCATTCATAGCACTAACCCATTCTTCATTTTCAAGTGCAATATTAATAGATTTAGGCTCAAAATCACAAATTAGACATCTAGTGTTCAGTGACTTACTTCTTCTTCTCATTCTAGCCTTCTTGTCTCCTATGATCTGGTTCTGTGGATGGTGTCTTCTAACATACTTGGAAAGTATTGGTTTAGCTCTTTGCTCATCATTCTGATCATCATCTTGACCTTCATTCTAATCTCCATTGCTCAGACCATTATTTTCCTGATTTTCTTGATTTTTGGTATTTGCAGCCTGATGCTCGGGTGCAATGTTCTATTGCTCGGGAGTGATATATTGTTCCTTGGGTAGATTGTCAGGTTCTTCAGTGTAAACAAACCTATTTTAGTCTTATGTTTCTTTTATGCTTTCCTCATCATTTTTCTTTGCATATTCATCTATTCTAATATTTTCACTTTCAATGATCTTGTTAGAGGACTTGTTAAGACATTTATAAGCCTTTCTCTTGGTGGAATACCCTAGAAAGATACATTCATCACTTTTGGAGTCAAGCCTTCCATTTCTATCATCTTTCAAAATATAACATTGACTTCCAAAAATTCTAAAGTAACTTACATTGGGTGTGTAACCATACCATAGCTCATAGGGTGTCTTCTTTGTGTCTTTCTTCAATTGTGCTATGTTCAATGTGTAGAAAATAGTATTGAAAGCTTCCCTCTAGAATGTTTGAGTGATGCTTTTTCTCAATCATCAGTTTTCTTTCACAATCAACAATGGATATGTTTCTTCTCTCAACAATCCCATTTTGCTGTGATGGTCTTGGTGCAGAAACCTGTCTCTTAATTCTATGTTCATTGCAAAAGTTAGTGAATTCTTCAGAAACAAATTCTCCTCCTCTATCTGATCTCAAGCATTTCAATTCCTTACCACATTTTTTTTCTACCATAGCTTTATACCATTTAAACATCTTGAATGCTTCGAATTTTGCTTTTAAGAACATAAATGTCATCATTCTAGAATAATCATCAAAAAAGATAATGAAATATCTATCACCATAGTAACTCTTTGTTCTCATTGGTCCACATAGATCAATATAGACTAATTCTATAATAACATTAGATGTATGGGTTTTTCTCTTGAAACTAGACTTTGTCATGTTACCTTTTTGACAATTCTTACACATGATATGCTCGAGCTTTGACATGCTCGGTAAGCCTCTTACTTTCCTTTTATTTCTTATCTTAATCATGTTGTCAAAATTCACATGACATAATATTTTATGCCATAACCATATGTCTTCATTTCTAGCCATTAAAAAAGTGGTTTTTATATCATCAAGATAGAATAGGTTACCTTTTGTCTATTCACCAGTTCTAATCAACCTTCTCGATTCATTAAAGATCTTTGTATTTTTATTCTCAAATTCTACTTGGTGACCTGTGTTATTCAGTTGTGAAACACTCAATAGATTATAGTTAAGTCATTTTACCCAGTATGAATTTTCACATTTGATCTAGTTATTCAACATTATAGTTCCTTTACCTTCAACTAGACAAGGTGTGTCATTACCCATTCTTACTGATCCACCATTATAATACTCAAAAATTTCAAACTTTTGTTTATCACTTGTCATGTGGTGAGTGCAGCCACTATCTATAATCCACACATCATTCTTACTAACCTTAGATATGAGTGAATTCTCTACATACCTTTCTTCTTCATCTGAATCATCCTTCATGGCCACAAATACCATCTCAATGTCTTCATCAAATTTGGTGTCAGTATCTCCATCTATGTTCTTAGCCAGGTTACAAGCTTTCTTCCCTTTGTCCTTGTAGTCTTAGGTATCTCTTCTGTCAGATTTTCAGTTGCTTCAGTAATCTCAATTGTCACTTCTATCAAACTTATTTTCATATGATCTGTCATTACTTCTGTCATCTTTTCTTCTATTAGGACATCTAGCAACAAAGTGTCCAATCTCTTTACAATTAAAACATACAAGTGGTAATTTACCTTTGTATCTACTTTTTCCTCTCTGCAATATTCTATCCATTAGTGCTTTAATCTCATCAAGATCTTGGTCATCACTATCACTTTCACTATCATTTCTCATAGTGTGTTAATGACTTGACTTACTTATTTTCAAAGAAGATTTGAATGCAGACTCAATAGATGGTAAGACACTATGATCAAAGTTATTCATCTCAAATGAAATCAGTCTACCAACCAAACTATCTAGAGAGACATTATTGTTTGATACTTCTCTCATTTCTTGTATAGAAGATACTCTAATAGTATATACAGGCAATAAGGTTCTTATGATTTTTACTTACTATTGTCTCTTCTTCAAGTATGCCTCCAACTCCTCAGATAGCATTGACTACCTCTATTATTTTGTAGTTGTACTGAGTAATATTTTCTCCTTCTCTCATTCTTAGGTCATCAAATTTAGCTCTTAGGATTTCTACCTTAGCTCTTAGTACATTAGCATCTCCTCCATGTACCAACTTCAATTTATCCCACATTTTCTTTGCAAAGGTGTAGATTTTGACATCTTCTTAATCAACATTAGAGAGTGAGGAAGCAATTTTTATCATCATATAATTATGTTCATGTTTTTCTCTTAATTTCTCAAGTGTGTGAGGTCCTGTAGGAAACACATATTCAATATCCACGTATTGAGTAACATCATTTCTAATACCTGATAGGTGGAGTCTTATCCTACTTTCCCATGATGCAAAGTTGTCTTTGTTCAACTTGGACACATCTTGTTTGCTCATATTGTGATCTTTTGCTTAGGTCGTGAAACCTTCCTTCTAAGCACACAAGCTCTTATACCAATTGTTAGAATAACTTAGAGGGGGGGGTGAATCAGTGGCCTCAAAGATATTCCAATAAATTAACCCAAAAATGTATTACCACGGTTATAAGCCTCTAGTTATCTTCAGTCCTACAAGATGAATGCATTGAAATAATGTTAACAAATAACTACTGCTTGGATTTCACTGTTAAACCTTATTCTTATTGTTTACCGATTAGCAGTCTTTCATTTACCAAAATGCAGTAAATAACTTAGTGTATACCGATCAATCCAGATTAGTTATGTGTAATGCAAAACACTAAAGTAATGACTCGTAAACACATCAACACATGGATTTTTAACATGGAAAACCTGTTAAGGCAAAAACCACTTGGGACCGGTAACCCAAAATTTTCACTCTTCTGAAGTGAGCTCGGTGAAGAGCCAACCCTGTCAAAGATTACAAACACACTATTAAGTGTGACCTTGTTAGAGGATTTAAATAGAATAGTTTGTCACTTAATATCTGGCATCTCTATGCTACCTTTATGACCAAACCCTGTGTAGTTTGTCACTTGGTATCTGGAATCTCTATGCTATCTTCATGACCAAACCTTTTGATACTCCCTAGGATGTATCTCAATATATAAAGGATTGTTAAGTCCTACTCGGTTAAGAGACTTTCTGATCCAATGGTTAAATTGAAACAGTAAATGATCTATTCACATATACAACTATACTTTGTAGATTTTCAGATCTATTATAAGCTCGTAATGTTAGTAATAACTGAGAGGGGGGGGTGAATTAGTGGCCTCAAAAATTAATCCTTAAATCAACCCTTTAAACTTATAGCCACAATTTATATCTCAAGTTATCTTCTATCCTATGAGATGAATGCCTTGAAATACTTATATCAATTTACTACTTGTCAGAATTCTCTATTAAACCTTCTTTTGTATGTTCATTGATAAGCAGCCATCTATTTACCGAAATATAGTAAATATTTAGAGTATACCGATAAATCTAGAATCAAATATGTAAGATAAAAAATAGTAAAGAAATGAATCATACACACATAACACATAGATTTTAATGTGGAAACCCTGTTAAGGGAAAAACCACTGGGACCGGTACCCCAAATTTTCACTCTTCTGAAGTGAGCCCTGTTAGGAGCCAACCCTATTAAAGGTTAAAAACACACTGTTAAGTGAAACCTTGTTAGAGGATTTTATACATAGAGGTTTTCACTTAGTATTGGGCATCTATTGCTACTATCCTTGAACCAGACTCCTTCTTAGACTGTCAAAAGGTATCGGGCAAGTCCAATGCTACTTTTATGAATCAACTTTTTTGGCACTCCTTGAGATGTACCTCAATATATAGAAGACTATTAAGTCATTCTTGGTTAAGAGACTTGATGCTTCAATGGTTAAACTAAAATACTATGACTTGTTCATATTGCAACTTTAATTGCAGATTTTCATATCTATTTAAGTACATTACCTCTCTGACCAATTTATCAATTCAATCCTTGTGCTTCATAATTTTTGCTCTGTGAAATTGTGCTCACTGTTCGTCGGTGTCTACAGAATTCCTTAGCTCTTCCTTCAGCTTGTTTGATCAGTACTACATGAATTTTTTCTTCATTAGTTTCTCTTAAGCATCCTCAATTTTATTTTCTCCCATTAATCCCATTCAAAAATGAATTAATCTTGTCTCTTATATAGACATAATATTCATTGTTTCTTGATTCTTCGTGTGATAAACAATCTAGCCAATTAGATTTAAAGCATAACTCTTGATTTTTCTTGTAGATATCTTCTTTCCAACTGTACAAATCAGCTTTAAATCAATCACTTATCTCTGGTCAAATAAAACAAAGTAGGCAACCAGTTAAGTCTATATTTAGCTCTGCCAACTAGATATTTTGTCATTTTCTGAACTCTCTGTTCTGTCAGTCACCACTTTAGTTAGTCATCGGTGATAACTGAGTGTTCCATCAGTGTGACTTATGTTGTCATCAGGATCTCCATCCTTTTCTTCTCCATTGGGTAACACTAAATTTTTGTCCGTCGGGTTACTCTGTGACTTTCTTGTTGGTCAACACTGTAACTCTACTCATCGGTAATGTTGTTCATTTCCTCATCAGGTATCACTGTGAATTTGTTCTTTTACTCTGTCTATCAGGTGCAATCCATTAGTGTTTGTAGTCACTTAGTGAATACTTGACTTGTATGCATTACTGATTAGCATAGCCTTGATTCATAAGTTCTTTGAATTCATTGGAATTATGTACATGACCGCACAGATGATATCAAGTTGACATCAATGACAATACAATACATTAACTAATTTAATGTCTTGCATGAACATCAACTTAACATATTCAAAGATTCAATCAGTTACATGTCATCAATCTCTCCCTTTGGCATTGATGGCAACATACTATATTATCACACTATACTATTTTTAATACAATATGAAATAAAACAGTTGAGATTCATCAAACTACCAATCTTTTTGTTTTGTTAACCGATAAATGTCTGACCATTAGTAAGCTTTGTTTTAGCTTAGATTTGATTCTTGCAACTCTCTATATTCTAATTTGTTGTGTTCTCTCCTTGTGTCAATTTCTCTCCCTTGATTGTTCTTCTCTTTTGATGTCTTTTTCGCTTGTCAGCAACTCTCCCTTTGTATAATCTTTCCATACAATCTCTCTCCCTAAGGATATAATCTCTCCCTGTTGGAGTAATGTGATAATGGATAATATCTCTCCTTTTTCTGAAGAATTTCTGGAAGGATGTGATAATATGGATAATCTCTCTCCCTTTGACAACAATGCCAAACAAAGATCTTACAAATATCTGACATTAATGTCAAGCAATCTTTTCTCTCCATCCATAATATATTCTTTGAATTTCCCTTATCCATCAGCAATACAATAATATGCTCTAGTGCTCGGTGATGATATATACCTGTCTGTATATAGATGTAGTGTTGAATTTCATCCTTTTTCTTGCATCAACATGAATGATATTCTGATTATATGTAGGATGATGCAACCTTCTAGTCATTTTACTAACTAGTAGACAAGGGTTTGACCCCTAGTCTCTTCCTCAAGTATTCAAATGTATCCTTGGGCAGTGGCTTGGTGAAGATATTGACCAGTTGTTCCTTTCATTGCACATACTCAAGTATCACCTTCCTTTCCTGAACTTGTTTTCTTAAATAATGATACTTTATGGCAATATGCTTTGTTTTAGCATGCATGACTAGATTCTTGGAAATGTTTATTGCACTTGTATTATCACAATAGATAATTACTGGTTCTAAAAATTTCATATCCATACCTTCCAGTAACTGTTTGATCCATGCAATATTTGAGCAGTTTGTAGTAGCAACAACATACTTTGCCTCTACAATAGATTGTGAGATGCATCCTTGCTTCTTGTTGATCCATGTGACAATTCTGTCAACCATAAAGAATGATCATCCAGTTGTTCTCTTTCTTTCATCAATGTTTCCAGCCCAATCAGCATCGGTAAAAACCTTAGGTTAAAATATGCCTTCTCTTCTATACCATTAGCCATATTCCTTAGTATTCTTTAGATATCTTAGAAATCTTTTCACAGTAGTTATATGTGATTCTCTGGGATTAGCAAAAAATCTTGCAACTATTCCTACTGCATGTGTAATATCTGGTCTAGTGTGTAGAACATACATGAGTTTGCCTATCATTGATCTGTACAAAGTCTAATTTACCTCTGGTGTCTTGTCCTCCTTTGTCAACTTACATCTAGTAACCATCGGTGTTCCAACTGGTTTGGAATCTTCCATCTTGAATATTTTCAGGACCTCTTTAATGTATTTGGACTGTGTAAAGAAAGTACCTTCACATTGTTGCATGATCTATAGACCAAGAAAGAACTTGATGTCTCCAAACATAGACATCTAAAACTCTTTGCTCATCTCTTTAGCAAATGATTTTCATAGCATATCATTGTCTCCAAATATGATGTCATCAACAAATATCTCAGCAATCAAAATGTTAGCACCAGTATCTTCCTTCAAATAGAGATTACTATTTTCACTAGTCCTTACAAATCTAATACTTATAAGATAGGAATGAAGTCTTTCATACCAGGCTCAGGGTGCTTGTTTCAATCCATACAGGGCTTTGTGAAGTCTACATACCATGTCCCTCTGTTCTGGATCAACAAACCCTTCTGATTGTTCAATGTATACCTCTTCTTCAAGTATTCCATTTAGGAATGCAGACTTGACATCCATTTGATATACCTTGAATTCTTTATAAGAAGCATAGGAAAGTAATATTCTTACTCCTTTCTAAGCACACAAGCTCTGATACCAATTTTTAGTAATAACTGAGAGGGGGGTGAATCATGTTAGAGTAGTCATAGTTAGCTAATAATTAAATCATTTAATTATTAGCCTATTATACTCTTTAGTGCTTAAGTTTCTCTTAGGCGCTTTATGATTCTTTAGGGTTTTAGCCTTTAGGGTTTCGTGTTTCCTTTTATAAGGATTCACTTCTTTCATTTCTATAAGGAGATTGTATTTTTGTAATTCATTGTTGAATATAGAAGCCTTTTTTTCTGTCAACATGTTTTTGCAGTCTCTGGCCTATCGGCCGCCATAGCTTTCTCTCTTTTGTCTTCATTCTTGTAACAGTCTTTACATGCAGGTGTTCTTGGGAAGATTTACAGTTTAGCAAATCTAACATGGTATCAGAGCTTTCCTGCTGCTCTCTGTTCTGGTCTTTCTGAAGCATTCAAGGGTTTGCAGTTCGCTAGGCTTTTTCTGGCTTCTTTGTGTGGATTTAGGGGGGACCTTTGTTTCTGGTCACTTTGGGCCCAAATGGACACTACCATTGCATCCAAAAGGCCCAAAAACCCTATAATCCATATAAGAATTGTCCAT
>MU226815.1:198496-219326 GCA_018584345.1 Thuja plicata
GAAAAGCTCTTTCCGAGAACTTTTTGATGATAGAGGTTAGGGTTTTTGGTTCCACCATTTCAATAGTATTTTTTCTATTTAAGTCTGATATCTTGTTTTGCCTTTCGGGAGTCATATCTGGCTCATCCGGACTCCTTTTTTGGCAAAAGAGATATCGTCAAAAAGCTAGTTTAGTGTGCTATTCAGTGGTAGAGGTTATTTTTCTAGATTCTTCTCTAGGTTTTCACTCCTCTGAGTTTGGCAGTTTATACCCTCTGGTGGAATGCTTGGTTCTACAGGTCCTGGGATCTCTTCTTCTGAGTTCATAGCTCACTCTTCTTTCTGACTTCTGAGTTTGCATGCTCTTTCTATTGCATCATTATTCTATAAACGCACTGAGCTAAAGTGCCTTCTTCTACTTTTCTGGGATCTTGTACATCTTGTTCGGTTGATGTACTCGCATTCTGTTATAAAGTGCCATGGGGGGTTATGATGTTTATGTCGCTTTAGGTGCATCCACCTTTGTCAAGTGAGCGTACCTTCCACTACATTAGCCCATGTTATGTGTCTGTGACATCGCCCTTTATCTTGTGTGTGTGCTTTTGTTGCACTGTTGGTGTTCCTGGTTCTTCTTCTGCAAATGTTTCTGGCATTGCATTTCAGTGTTCCTGTCACCTCTCCCAGTTCAGCATTATGGGGGGGTTCACCTGTTGGTTTGATTGCTTCCTGGTTCGATTGATCAGCTCTTCAGACATTTGTCTTCTCTACTTGGTCATGCACTTCAGTGGGGGTTCCAGCAGTATCTTCTGACAGAGTTTTCAGACATGCTTCGGAGATGCTTCTTGCTCTTTTCTTGTTCCTCTCTCTGGGACATCTTTTCCCTTTATGTTTTGGGTACCTGATCAGGCCTAGTTGCCGGGACCCTTCTTTCCTGCTTTCTGCAGTAGTAAATATGTAGAGTATATTGATAAATCCATAATCAAATATGTAAGATACAAAAGAGTAAAGAAATGAATCATACACACATAACACATGGATTTTAATGTAGAAATCTTGTTAAGGGAAAAACCACTGGGACCAGTACCGCAAATTTTGACTCTTCTGAAGTGAGCCTTGTTAGGAGCCATCTCTGTTAAAGGTTACAAACACACTGTTAAGTGTGACCTTGTTAAAGGGTTTTATACATAGAGGTTGTCACTTAGTATCGGGCATCTATTGCTGCCATCCTTGAATCAGCCTCCTTCTTAGACTGTCAATAGGTATCGAGCAAGTCCAATGCTACTTTCATGAATCAACCCTTTTGGCACTCCTTGAGATGTACCTCAATATATAGAAGATTTTTAAGTCCTGCTCGGATAAGAGATTTGATGCTTCAATGGTTAAACAGAAACACTATGACCTGTTCATATTGCAACTTGAATTGCAGATTTTTAGATCTATTTAAGTACATTGCCTCTCTGACCAATGTATCAATTCAATCCTTGTGCTCCATACTTTTTTCTCTGTGATGTTGTGCTCTTTGTTCTTCGGTGTCTACATAACTCCTTAGCTCTTCCTTTAGCTTGTTTGATCAGTACTGCATAAAGTTGATCTTCATCAATTTCTCTTCAGCATCCTCAATTTTATTTTCTCCCCTTAATCCCATTTTAAAATGAATTAAGCTTGTCTCTTATATAGACATAATATTCATTATTTCTTGATTCTTGGCATGATAAACAATCCAGCCAATTAGATTTAAAGCATAACTCCATATTTGTCTCGTAGATATCTTCTTGCTAACTGTACAAATCAGCTTTAAATCAATCACTTATCTCTGGTCAAATAAAACAAAGTAGACAACCAGTTAAGTCTATATTTAGCTCTTCCAGCTAGATATTTTGTCATTTTCTGAACTCTTTGTTCTATCGATCACCACTTTAGTTAGTCATTAGTGATAACTGACTGTTCCATTGATGTGTCTTCAGTTGTCATCAGGATCTCTGTCCTTGTCTTCTTCATCGAGAAACACTAAAATTTTGTCTATCGGGTTACTCTGTGTCTTTCTCATTGGTCAACACTATAACTCTGCTCATCGATAATGTTGCTCATTTCCTCGTTAGGTATCACTATGACTTTGTTATTTTACTCTGTCCGTCGGGTGCACTTCATCAGTGTTTGGAGTCACTTAGTGAATACTTGACCATACAAATGATATCAAGTTGACATCAATGACAATACAATACATTAATTGATTTAATATCTTGCATGATCATCAACTTAACATCTTCAAACATTCAATTAGTTACATGTCATCACATAATACCTTTATGATCAATGTATCTTTTTTGGAATTAATGGGAAGTGTGTACTAAGAGGGGAGGGGTGAATCAGTACCTCTAAAACTTTTATATCCTTTAATCAATTAGCCTTTGTGTAATCAATTGTATATCCATTCATCTAATCCATACTATCTTGATGTGAGTTATATCAATTCATTAACTTAACATAAATGTGAACATTCATATAAACATTCATGAAAGTAATTGACACATAACACAAGATATGATATCGCAGAAAACTCCTATTAGGAAGTAAAAAAATACAATGGGGATGGCACCCACAAAATCTTCACTATCTAGAGATTGGAAGGGGTCGATTAAGGCTTACAATTTGATCACTTCTGATGATCTACCCAATTAAGAGTATCTATGGAGACCTGTTAAAATCTACTCGGTTAAGAGCTTTAGCAACACTGTTAAGTGTGCACTTGGTTAAGAGATTTGTAGTTGGAATGTTAAATCCACCTTCATTGAAAGGATTTTTACACTTTGCTCCACTTGTTAGAATGATATAAAATTACAATTTGACCTGGTAAATGCAATCTCCCATTGCTGATATAGATCCATTTAAGTTTACATGAATGAGATTATCACCTAATGTGATTGAGTAATACCTCTGATTCTCGATAGCCTCTTGTTTTTGGTTCTTGCTAACCAAATTCACCTTTTGTTGTTCTGGTTCTTGAAACTTTCAATCTGATCCATAGGTGTGCTCATAGGATTCATTCATCCTCTCTTTTATATTCACATCATTTTATAATGAATGATTGCATCATCTATTTATAAGATGGATTGACATCATCAAGTTTTACGAAAAACAATGTTAATTCTAAGATCAGGTTTACAACTTGTACCTTGATCTCCTAGTATATGTATTTTAAATCAGTTAGACTGATTAAAGCACTTACATTCATATTTATTTTCCCTAAAGAAATGGATTTAAAAAAAAATTAAAATTCTATAAATATAATAAGACTGCTTTATCTAACGTGAAAGTCAGATCCACTTTTTGCGGGCTGCAACTGATTCTTGATTCCTGACAGTCGGTTATGCTTCTAAAATCAGTTGTCTGTCTTTCAGTTTTGTTCTCTTGGTTTTCTCTTTAACTATCTCTTCAGTTTTCACTTTATCAGTCTCTTGCTTTGCACTTTATCCTGCACTTCAGGTTCCTCTTTATCTTTCTGCTTTGCAATTTTCGGTGTACACACAAAGTTGTGTCGTCGGTTCTCTTTGTACTTAGTCATTTTGATGATCTCTTTATATCTGATTTTTGGTTTTCTCTTTGTTTTGTATTTTGGTTTATATTACTGGAAGTGTTGTTTGTGTACTAATGGAAAAGTAATGTCATCAATCTCCCCCTTTGACATTAGTATCAAAAATTGATATGTGCAAAATAGTAACAAAATGTTAAGTATATACAACATATATAATCCTTAGTCATTTAATGACTCCCCCTATGTATATGTGGTTATATCTGTACATATGATATCTTTCCTTCTATAACTACATATACATATCATTTTCCATCTAAATATATATTAGTTTCCCTATATGAATATACATATACATATCATTTTCCCCCTTTTTTGATATTAAGGGCAAAGGTCTATACCTTAGAGCTTATCAAAAATGTGGGAGTGTGAAGACTTCATGTCTTCCATCATTTTATCTCATTGTTCCTTTAAGTTCTCCAGAGCCATGCACTCGAGTGTGATCTTGGAATGCATGTTGTAGATGTTGTCTGTTACAGACATCTCAGGAGTTGCTATCAGTTGTCATGCTGAACTGATGTGATGTCAGAACAGTGTAAGGTTTGGTAGAAGTTGAGCTTGGAGCTTGGTGACTTCTTCCCTAAAGTGTGTCTCTGCTTCCCACAGTTCCTGCCTTAACCTTTTGATCTCAATGATTTTCTCATAATGCAACTTAATTACATTGTCTCCATTGGTGGTTAATCTTTGAGCACTGTTATCTAGATCTGTATCTAACTTTTCTATATTGTCACTATTCTCTTTAGTGAAATTTTCTAATGTGCTCAGTTGTTGAATCAAGTTTGTAGCTTCAGTTATAATTGGATCTAATTCAGTAATGAATTTTGATAGCTTTACCTTGTTGACTTCCACTTCTTGGCTGATGTTCTCATTGATTTTTTGTTCATACTTCTGCTCAGCTCTCTCCTTAATTGCCTTCTCTGCATCAATATTTTGTGTTGTTATTGCTTCGGTGAGAGTGGCTAATTGATCAAGAATTGGCTTGTTCTAATCAATATCAACATTGGGTACAATCTGGTGCAACATGTCCCTAGTTGTTTCCAGTACCATTGAGTCTCGATGTTGTTTCTTCAACTTCTCCTGTAATGCCTTTCTTTGGCATATTTCACTGTATTCTTGTAATGCTTCAAAATCAAGTGTAGTTGGGTCACATTTTGGTATCTCAATGATTTCATCCAAATTGGCCTCCAAATTATTCTTCTTATATTTCTTCTTCTTTTGTGTAGCACTTGAATGTAAAACCATTGCCAATTTCTTGGCTTTCTCAGTTGTGATTGATGAAGTTACCTGTTGTGCTTCTTTTTGTTGTTGTGTATCAGTTTCATCCTGTTGGGTGTCTGTAGATGTCTCCAAATTCACCTTCACATTGTTGGTAGCACCTTTGTCAGTTTCCTTAGGAGTGTCATCTTTAGGTTTATCTCCTTCATCAGTGTCCTTAGCTTCATCATTCTTTGTTTCTGCATTCTTCTTTGTTGTGTCTGCATCTACTTGTTTTGAATCTCCTCCTGTAACCTTATCAGTATCGATTACTACTTGAGTGTCTCTGATGTCTTTCTGATCATCGGTGTTTTCTTTATTTTCCTCTTCCCCTGCATCCTCGGGAGTATCCTTTTTAGGTAACTTGTTTGATTCTTGTAGAATATTGATAGCTTGTATCAATATTGGCATGTTGCCTGGTATGTTCACCTATGCAATATCAACTATTGTGTCCTGCTCATCGGTTGTGTCCTTTGTAATATTGACATCTTCATCTTTTTTTACTTCCTCTTCTAGTTAATCGATAATGTCAATGATATTGTTATCCACAATATTGTCATTTTTGGTGTCAGGCCATGACTCATCTGCAACATCCATGTTTTTGTTGTTGGTTGTGTCTTCTTCTTCCTTGTCTAACTCAATAGATGTGTCATCTTCAGTATCTTTTATTAAGATTTGTTCTTGATTTGCCTTTTCAACATCTTTCTATTGTAGGTCTTTCTCGAGGTTTTCTTCTTTAGTAGGTCTGTTTAGAATCTTACACCATTTCTTATGGCTATCCTGTCCAATCTCTATAAGCTTTCCTTCAAAAAATTTATAGGCTCTCAACTTTGGTGAGAACTTTTTGTGTTTTTCCATCATCTCATCCATCTCTTCCTTCTTGGATTCAGAAGGCATGAGAGTAACAAGTACTCTTTCTCTTATTTCCTTTTCACTCTTCAAAGAAAATGTCCATCTAGAGTATAGTCTATCCAAGAGTTCCCTTAGTACATTATTGCCTTCAAACTAAATTGGTACATATTTGAACTTGTACATTTTTACTATGATGGCATCTTCAACTTTTTTCTGATCTTCTAGATCTAGTTTCAACCATCTTCTAATCTTAGAATATGTAATAGATCCTAAATTTGCAATGGATTTACAATTGTCATCAATAGTTTCTGGAGCTTTAACCTTGACATTTTATGCCTCTATAGCTTCATCTTGCTTGGTGTCTTCAATATCTTCTCGAGTTCTGATGAGCTTTCTTACTCTTTTGTTTGTACCTCTCTTTGGTGTGGCTACTTTTCTTTTGTATGTTCTGACCTTTCCTTTCTTCAAAGGTGAAGGAGTTGAATCCTTAGATGTTTGGCTTCTTTTTCTAGAAGCAGTTGTTGTCCTTGGCTTCTTAGTTGGTGGAGGAGGTGGTGACTCTGACTCTGTGGCTTTAGAGTCATCCTTTTCTTTAGCTTCACTAATAGGTAGTTGTCCTTCAATTTCTTCCTCCTACTCAGTTCCTTCCTCTATTGCCGACATTATCTTCTTGAGGTTCTTTACCATTTTGTCCTTTTTCCTGACAATTTTATTAACAACCAGGCCAAATTTTATTCTTGTTTTGGCCTCCTCATATGCTCCAAACTTGGGTTGTTTCTTATCTAGTGGTTCATTTAACAAGTCATCAATTGCTTTAGATGCAAGATCAATGTTTATCTCATATTCTAATGGTTGAAGCCAAGCTATCCTCGGTACAACAGGCTTGATATAAGTATGATCTGTATCAACCATAAAACATAATTCATCTTTATACTTCTCAATGAGTTGTTCGGGGATTCTTACCCTCTTTTGCATTTGGTCTTTGAATAGAGTGAAGTATTCATCCATAACTATCTCAAAATTATCTCCCAGTGAGTCTATATGTTCACTGATCTGCATGGTGACCGGTTTTGTGCTATCTCATTTCACATCTCCTACCGATGGGAATGTTTCTTGAAAGTAGAAGAAAATACACATTATGAGTGAGCCAAACTTACATGTGTTTGACTTTGCATTCATGATAGTCTTCAAATTGTCTTCTAACTGATTCAATAGAAGTTCAGACAAGTCCAACTGTGTTCCCTTCTTCACAATCTTATACGCTGTGTCCATTGTACCAGATGCTATGTTGTTCATTCTGTTGGCTTGGAAGAATTTGTAGCCTAAAATGCATGCACCGAATTTCATATCATCATCAAGTATGGTGGAAACTTTTAATCCTCTGCCATCCCATTTGGCTCCTATGATCTTCTCAGTCTCGGCCTTGGGTGGATGCTTCAATGCTTTTACCTTCTCAGTTACAGGGTAACCGGTGATCACATGGATAACATCTCGGGTTATCATCTTTGGTTCATCCAACCAAAGTTTATGATTGTGCATTCAGCTCAATACTAACTGAATCCACTTAGTTTTGAAGACCTTTGGGAAAATTAGGGCATTGGTGAGCCCTTTTACTTCTATATGTTTATGTTCATCTTTCAGAGTTCCATCTTCATTGCACAACTTCTTATAATCTTGTTCAACCTCTGAATCACCTATTTCTGCAATCTTGCAGTGTATAAATGCTCGAACATCCTCGACAAGAAAAACCCTAGTTGGTATTCATGAGAATGCTCTAGCATCGTCGGGTTGTGAAGCAACCTCAGGGTGAATCTTGTAGTTTGGTTCCTCACATGTTGAATTCTTGATGAGCTTGAACTCATCCTTCTTGGTGTTCTTTGATTTCACATTTCTTGATGTCGTGGCCATTTTTTAGAATTAGGGCTTTCTGTAAAAAGTGTGAAATAGATTTTTTGGTGTTTTTAAAACTTACTGTATATACTTGTAATGATTTTTGATTTGTGTGGAGTGTTGGTAGTCGAGTTGTGGTCACTCTGTGATCCTATTGCTTTCTACTCAAAAATCACTCTTCATCACTCTGCTTTGGTTGTGGTGAACAATGAGACCGACCAGTCACCTTTTTATATCCATTTGACCTAAAATGTGTGTCATTAATGCTTACCAACTCCTCAGTGTGTGAAGACGAAGTTCATTGATTAAGACTACAACTTTCCTTTGGTGACCACATGACATTTCGGGTTGGTTGATATACCTCTTGTCTTTACCAATGGGTTTTGCTATTGCATATCACTTATTCACTTTGCTTAGTTATCGATGAGGCTCAGTTTATACTAGCAACTTTGCTTTTAACCGACACTTCTCGGTAAGTGTAGGCAGTCTCATCTTTGAGTGTGTACTGATAGATTTTGGTATGTATGCCTGATAGCATAGTTATCACAAATTTTTAACAAGTAATACCATGATGCATCTTTCTTATGCTAATTTGGCATTTAATCAATATATTATGGAACTGATGTAAAATAATAACTTGGGGTAATGCAATTCCATACTTACTTATTCTACTTAGGTGGGGGTGGTGATGTCACTAGATCCATTAGATGGGGTGTCACCATTTGCATTGCTCGATCCAGCTTTATCATTGTTTGAAGCTTTTATCCACATTTTGTCTCTTGCTCTCAGGATGTCTTTAATGGTGTTTCCATTGGGATATGTGCTGGTCTCTATCATTCAGTCTCTGCAGTCTTTCTTGAGATGACCAACTTTATGACAGTGTAAGCATACCATTCCAAGGTTAGTCCAGCCTCTAGACTTTCTAGTCCACTATCTCATATAGTTTGCAGCAATGTGACTAAATCTTCCACATGTTGTGCAATTTCTCCAAGTGTTGTAATCCCATACATATTGGTTACTGACTCTCTTCGGTTGATAGGGAGTTTCTTGACCTTTAGGCTTCCATGCTTGCCTTTTCTTTTTCCAGCATTCAAGAGTTGGGTGCCCATTCATTTTGCAAGTAGGACAGTATTTATCCATGTAGGTTTCCTATTTTGGTTGTTTCATCTCAGAATTACATTCATATGCTTTATGTCCTTTCTTGTTACATTTATAACAAAATCCTATGAATGAAGATGTAGATTTAGGAATACCTTTCATTTTGCCTCTGCATAAATTTGATTTATGGCATTTCTTTCCATAGTGATTGCATGTAAACTTTCTTGGTCTTGAATTTGTATAGACATTCTTTGGATCAGTTTGATTTGATGATTCTCCATTCTCGGTAAAACCTAGACTGATTTTGTTGTTGACTCTTCGTTGTCCTTCAAGAAAATCATCCATTCTTTTATTGCTTTCTTCAGCTTTCTTGATAATTTCATTATGTTTCTGCTGAATTCTTATTTCATATTTCAACTTTTCATTCTCATCTCTTAGCTCAATGATAGCTTCTATTCTTTCAATGATTTCAACATTTATTCTATTTGCCTCTTGACTTATAAGAATAATCTGATTTGTTATCTCATGGTGATTCTGTATAAGTCTTTGTATTTCAAACTCTTTTTCTTGTAGCTTTTCTGTAATATTTCTTCTATCATCAATAACTAGTGTTCTTTCTTGCTTAGCTTGTCTAGCATTGTTCATGACATTAATCATCCTTACCATCTGTGTCTCGTAACCAATTTGTAGAGATTTAACTTGTCCAACCAGATGTAGATTGATTTCAGCTAGGCTTGTGATGCTTTCTTTTGATGTATCTAATGCTTTGCGTGTAGTTGATCCTCAAGACTCAAAGAAATATGGTATCTCTTCCTCATGCTAATCTGTCTCATTATAGTGACATTCCATAATCTTTATTTCATCTAACAGTTGTCTCATGTTGATTCTAGCTTCTTTATACTGTTCATAAAACATCTGAGCTTCTAGCTTCTTATTTTCAATATTCTTATCAAGTATGTACTTCTCCATTGTATGATCTTTTCTCTTAAGCGTTTAAGATTTTCCCAAGAAGAGAATTATCTCTGATACCAGTTTTTGTAATTAATGGGAAGTGTGTACTGAGAGGGGAAGGGTGAATCAGTACCTCTACAACTTTTGTATCCTTTAATCAATTAACCTTTGTGTAATCAATTGTATATCCATTCATCTGATCTATACTATCTTGATGTGAGTTATATCAATTCATTAACTTAACATACATGTGAACATTCATATAAACATTCATGAAATTAATTGACACATTACACAAGATATGATATCGTAGAAAACTCTTATTAGGAAGTAAAAACTGTGATGGGGATGGCACCCACAAAATCTTCACTATCTGCAGATTGGAAGGGGTCAGTTAAGGTTTACAATTTAATCACTTATGATGATCTAATCGATGAAGAGTATTTGTGGAGACCTATTTAAGTCTACTTAGTTAAGAGCTTTAGCAACACTGTTGAGTGTGCACTCGATTAAGAGATTTGTAGTTGGACTGTTAAATCCACCTTCCTTGAAAGGATTTTTACAATTTTCTCCACTTGTTAGAATGATATCCAATTATAATTTGACCTGGTAAATGAAATCTCCTATTTCTGATATAGATCCATTTAATTTTACATGAATGATATTATCACCTAATGTGATTGAGTAATACCTTTTATTCTTGGTAACCTCTTGTTCTTGGTTCTTGCTAACCAAATTCACCTTGTGTTGTTCTGGTTCTTGAAACTTTCAATCTGATGAATAGATGTGCTCATAGGCTTCATTCATCCTCTCTTTCATATTCACATCCTTGTATAATGAATGATTGAATCATCTATTTATAAGATGGATTGACATCATCAAGTTTCACAAAAAACAATGTTAGCCCTAAGATCAAGTTTACAACTTGTACCTTGATCTCCTAGTCTATGTGTTTTAAATCAGTTAGACTGATTAAAGCACTTACATTCATGTTTCTTGTCCCTAAAGAAATGGATTTAAAAACAAATTAAGATTCTATAAATAGAATAAGACTACTTTATCTGACGTGGAAGTCAGATCCACTTTTTGCGGGCTGCAACTGATTCTCGGTTCTGGACGGTCGGTTATGCTTTTGAAATCAGTTATCTGTCTTTCAATTTTGTTCTTTCAGTTTTCTCTTTAACTATCTCTTCGGTTTGCACTTTATCTGTCTCTCAGTTTTCACTTTATCCTGCACGTGGGGTTCCTCTTTATCTTTCTTCTCTGTAATTTTCGGTGTACACACAAAGTTGTATCATTGGTTCTCTTTGTACTTAGTCATTTCGGTGATCTCTTTATATCTAATTTTTGGTTTGCTCTATTTTTTGTCTTTCGGTGTATACTTATTGAAAGTGTTGTTTGCATACTAATGTAAAATTAATGTCATCATCTTTTCAATACCTTTTCTCCACTTATTTCTGTTCGGTGATGTTGTGCTTCTCTGTTTCTCAGTGTCCGCATAATTAGCTATGTTCTTCAACTTGATTGATCAGGTCTAATTGAAGTCTTTCTTCATCAGTTTCTCTTCAGCATCCTCTTCTCTATTCGCTCCCCTAAATCATAATGAATTAGCTTGTCTCTTTATAGACATTATTTCACCATTTCTTAGTTCTTGACTTTCTTGTTCTTGGCGTGATCCGCAATTCTAGCCAATCTTGCTTTAAAACTATACTTCATTTTTATCCCATAGATTTCTCTTAGAAAACTAGAATAAAACAGCTTTAAATCTCTCTCTTATCTTTGGATTTAACTTTTTTGATGAAAACAATAGTAACAACTAGTTAACTCCTTCTTTAGCTCTTTGCCAGATAAGTCTTTTGTCATTTTTGAACTTCAGTTCTTTTCAGTGTTTAACTCTTTGTTATCTCGGTCAACACTTTAGTTCTCCTCGGGCAACTCTGCCAAGGTGTTCTGTCCATTGGGGTTGTCTATCCATCGAGGTTGTCTATCCATTGGGTAACACTATGATTCTACTCGTCGATAATGCTTGTGATTTTTCTCATCGGTCAATGACATTTTTGGTGCCAATGACATTTTTATCACTCGGTCTCGGTACTAATGTCCATGTCTTATTTTTCTGTATCTACTCTATTTCCTCATTCATAGCATTAATCCATTCTTCATTTTCTAATGCATCTCTAATATTTTTAGGCTCAAATTCAAAAAGTAAACAAGTGTTATCTCTTAACTTACTTCTTGTCATCACGCATGCTCTTTTATCTCAAATAATATAGTTTTGTGGATGATGTCTTCTCACATATCTAGAAATTTTAGGTTCAGTTCTTTCTTCTTCATTATTTTCCCCTATAGGTTCATTGTGTTCTTGTTCATGATCTTCAATTTTGGTGTTTTCCTTATGCTCGGTCTGTGCTACATGTTGGCCGGTGACATTACCCTGTTGTACGGTAACGTTAGGCATCTACTTCGGTATAGTATCAGGTTATTCCATGTAGACAAATCTACTGTAATGTTTTGGTTCTTTCATGTTGTCCTCATCATTTTGCTCAAGAAATTCATCAAATTTTACATTTGCACTTTCAATGATTTTTTTAGATGTCTTATTCAAACATTTGTAAGCTTTACTCTTAGTAGAATATCCAATAAATATTCCTTCATCACTTTTTGAATCAAATTTACCATTTCGATCATCTTTCATAATATAGCAACGACTAGCAAATATTCTAAAATAGCTCACATTAGGTGTATAACCATACTATAGCTCATAAGGTGTTTTGTTTGAATCTTTCTTTAGTTGTACTCGGTTCAGTGTGTAAACAACTATGCTTACTGATTCTCTTTAGTATGTTTGTGCAACATTCTTTTCAATCATTAGTGTTTTGGCACAATCAACAATTGATCTATTTCTTCTTTCAACAATACCGTTATGCTCTGGTGTCCTCGGTGCAGAAACCTGTCTTTTGATTCCATACTCATTACAAAAATAAATTCACCTCCTCTGTCAAATCTCAAACACTTCAGATCTCTTCCAGTTTATTTTTCCACTTTAGATTAATACCACTTAAACATCTTAAATGCTTCATATTTTTCTTTTAGGAACATGATAGTTATCATTCTAGAGTAGTCATCAACAAATAAAATAAAGTATTTGTCTCCATAATAGCTATGTATTCTCATTGGTCTATATGAACTAACTCCAAAATATCATTAGATGAAAAATTCTTGCTCTTGAAACTAGATTTTGACATCTTACCCATTTGACAATTTTTACACATTACATGGTCTAGTTTAGATAAGCTCGGTAAGCCTCTAACTTT
This sequence comes from Thuja plicata, assembly GCA_018584345.1. NCBI lineage: Eukaryota > Viridiplantae > Streptophyta > Pinopsida > Cupressales > Cupressaceae > Thuja > Thuja plicata. The sequence continues at coordinate 211,424 of MU226815.1, forward strand.
TCTTTTCCTACTAATCTTAACCATTTTGTCAAAATTTACATGACAAAGTCTTTTATGCCATAGCCATATATCTTCATTATTTTCCAATAAGAAAGTAATTTCAACAGTGTCAAGATAGAATAGGTTACCTTTAGATTGTTCACCAATGCTGATAAATTTTCCTTTTCCATCATAGATTCTATCTTTTCTATTTTCAAATGCAACTTGGTGACCTTTGTTATTCAACTGTGAAACACTCAAAAGATTGTAGTTAATTCATTTTACCCAATATGCATTTTCACATTTGATTTGATTGTTCAGCATAATAGTAATTTTTTACTTTTACTTGGCAGGGTGTATCATTTCCCATTCTTACAGATCCACCATCATAATGTTCAAGAAATTCAAATTTTATTTTATCTCCAGTCATGTGATGTGTACAGCCACTATCAATAACCCAAATATCATGTTTAATAACTTTATAAATAAGTGTTGTCTCTACATACCTTTCATCATCATCTGAATCATCCTTTAAAGCTACAAACACTATCTCAATATCTTCATCGCTGTAAGATCCACTATAATTATCTTTATCTTCAACAATATAACATTCTTTCTTACCTTTATCCTTGTAATCTCAGTTATCTCTTGTCATACTATTTGTTTCTTCTATAGTCTCGATCATTCTTTATGTCATTAGATCTATCATTTCTTTCATCATTCCTTCTGTTAGGGCATCTTGCAGCAAAATGGCCAATCTCTTTAGAGTTAAAACATATCAAAGGTAGTTTACCTTTATATCTTCCTTTTCCTTTGTACAATCTTCTAGCCATTAAAGCTTCAAGCTCATCAAGTTCCTTGTCATCACTATCACTATCACTGTTATTTTTTATTATGTGTTTGCTACTAGATTTGCCAATTTTCAAAGTAGACATAAATGCAGATTCCATAGATGGCACAATACTTTTATCAAAGGTATTCAGCTCAAAATAAATCAATCTACCAACAATACTATCAACAGTAATGTTATTTCTAGGTGTTGCTCTCATTTCATGTATTGCAGAGACTCTTATAGAATAAATAGGCAATAGAGTTCTAATAATCTTACTCACAATAGTGTCTTCATCAATGGTTCCACCAGATCCTTGAATAGCATTCACAACTTCCTTAAGTCGGGTATTGTACTATGTTATGTTCTCTCCTTCCTTCATTCTCATATCATCAAACTTTCCTCAAAGACTTTCAGCTTTAGCTCTCAGTACATTTGCATCTCCTCCATAAACTAGGCAAAGTTGATCCCACATATGCTTGGCATTTGTACATATCTTGATGTCCTCAAATTCTGCATTAGTAAGTAAAGAAGCAATCTTCACCATTATAATGCTATGTTCATGTTTCTCTTTCATCTGATTAATAGTCAAAGGCCTAGAAGGTAAAATAAATTCATTTTCCAAATAATATGCAATGTTGTCTCCAATTCCTGATAGGTATAGTCTCATTCTGCTTATCCATGTCGAGAAGTTATCCTTGTTCATCTTTGGTGCATCTCTCTTATACATCTTGTGATCTTTAGCTTAAGTCCTTCAAAAATTTCTTCCAAGCATTGTATGCTCTGATACCAATTGTTAGAATAACTGAGAGGGGGGGTGAATTAGTTAGACTCATTTTCCTCAGCAACTATCCTACAGTCCCAAATTCCTCCAGATGTATATCAAAACAAATTCAATCATATAAATCAGCTCGGTGAAATGTATTATGTAATCTCAAACTTTAGTCAATAATATTTACCGAATGTTAGTAAATTAATACTGTGATTACCAATCTATGTCAATAAAATAAAGTGTAAAGTAAAATAACAATCCACAACATTCATGCACATTGACACATAGATTTTTAATGTGGAAACCCTACTAATGGAAAAACCACCTGGGACCGGTAACCCAAAATATTTTCACTCTTCTAAAGTAAGCTTAGTGAAGAGACAACCCTATTAAAGGTTACAATGTACATTGTTAAATGCGACCTGGTTAGAGGATTTAAAACTAACAATTCTCTCTTGACCATACATTCACTATGGGGTCAGTAAGAAAACACTCAACATTCTCTTAATTTTATAATAAAGACTTTCATTATCCTACTCGGTTAAGAGATTTATCTATAACAATGGTTAAATTAATACATAATGATCTGATTCAAATACAACTCTATTTTGTAGATTTTCAGATCTATTCTAAGTACATAATACCTCTGATCAATTTGTTCACTTTAGTTCATCTGATTCACCATACTCTATTATGCTCAGTAATGCTATTTCCTTTGTTTGCTCAATGATATCTGCAGAAAACAGGCATTTCTTTCTTTAACCAATTTGATCAGTCATGCATAAAATCCACATGTGCACTTCAGGTGCAAAGTATGTTTCATAATGGTAACCGAACATAATAACCCAGCCAAAATAACCCTGGACACAATAACCCTGCCATAATAACCCAAGGACACAATAACCCAGGGTCACAATAACCCATGGTCAAAATAACCCATGGACAAAATAACCCATGGTCATTTTAGATCAAGTTAGTATGCAAAAAAAGAGATTGTGAGGCACCATAGATGATATTTAGGTCATTTTTAGACCATATATCTATTATATACCCCTAAAATGGCCTTAAAACATCTTTAATATGCTTAAATAACTTATAAAATGGTAAATAATTATAGAAATAAAGATAAAATCATGGGAATAAGCTAAATAAGAGTTATTATGAAAAGATATAAGTCAAAAGGCATTATGAAGAGGCATTAAGAGGATATATAAAGTGGTAGAATTATGAGAAATAAAGGAAAGAAGAAGGGAGAAGAATTAAGCGTGTGTAGAGTGATAAGAAAAAGAGAAATCAAAATTCATTAAAAAATATATTTTTTAATATAATTTTTTGAACGTTATATTATATTTTCCTAGGGGTTTCTATACAAGTATGAAAATTGGTTTAGTGATGGTACATTCTAAATAGTAGCAAGTATTTTTCAGCAGTTGTACACAATTCATGGTTTGAAAAATGGTGCAATAATTCCACCCATCTATATTCTTATGACCAACAAAAAAAGATCCACTTATACACAAGTACTTGTAAAATTAAAACAACTGGAACCTGATCTAAACCTAAAAACTATACTTATTGATTTTGAATTAGGTTTCAAGGGAGCTATTTCTAAAAAATTTCCAAATGTCACTATTTGGAGATGCTTTTTTCCATTTCTCTCAGTGTTTGTGGAGGAAAGTTCAAGAAGAAGGTCTACAAACACGTTACAGTGTCAATGAAGTATTTTCATTTGAGATCAAAAAACTTGTTGCATTAGCTTTTGTGCCTCAGATATATGTAATCAATGCATTCAAAACACTTCTACAATCTCCTTATTATATAGAAAATGAGGAGACTTTGCAACCCATAATTGATTATTTTGAAGAAACGTGGATTGGAATACTAACTAGAAGAGGCAACATACGGTCACCCAAGTTTCCAATCACAATGTGGAACTGCTATTCAGCTATTCAAGATAATCTTCCCGAAACCAATAGTTCTATTTATGGACGACATAGAAGATTTAGTGAATTGCTTCAATCATACTATAGCTCAATCTAGAAATTCATCAAAGCAGTGAAAAAGAACAGGGTCTCCAAGAGAATAAAATAGAGCAATATATGTATGGACACACTACACAACCAAGCAGGAAAAAATATCATGAACTCAAAGAAAGACTAAAAATACTAGTTGATTGTTATGACAATAATAATATTATAGATTATATAAGAGTTTTTTTTCATTATTTGACACTTTAATTGAAAATTTGAATAATTACTTTTTAGAAATATACTTGTAATTTATAAATTTTGTTTTCCTTTCTCTATAATCCTATGGGGTTATTTTGTCCATGGGTTATTTTGAGTGTGGGCTATTTTGGAATGGGTTATTATGACCTTGGGTTATTTTGTCCTCGGGTTATTATGGCCGGGTTATTCTGTCCAGGGTTATTTTGGTCGGGTTATTATATCCTGTAATCTTTCATAATGAATCTATTTTCTCTTATATATCTACATCATGTCTCATTTAATTTTCATCCTTCATATTTTTTGGCTTAATATTCATCATTAATTTTCCCCGTTGATCCTTCCTCGGCAGTTGTGTTAAAAACATGTTTCAATCTTTATCGTCCAATCTTCATTGAATTTTCATAACCGTTTGATCAAAATAACAAACTTTATCTTTTACCTCGAAATCATCAATTTCTAGCTCAGCATTCTAGTCAACCTCAATTTGAATTAATTTCTCGGTAAATACCTTGTTGTGTCAGTGATTCCTTTCTCGGTTATCATTGTGCTTGGTATACACTATACTCTACTCGGTGTCCAATGTCTCTCAATGTATACAAAACTCATAAATTTCTGACCACATATACTTTGTTTATTCTAGTTCTTCAATACATAAAAAAAAATTTCCACCATAATAATACTCAAATAATTTGACATCAATGACAATACATTAACTAATAATGTTTATCATCACATCTACAACTCGGTTGAATATCAACAAATAACTTCAAACATTCAATCAGTTGTAGTTCATCAGTTACTATACAAACCTTTTCATAACATTGAAAGGGACATTGGTCATGATAGAGATATTATAGTAGAAAACTGGGAGTCTCTCAATTATAATCCTTGGCATGTTGAAAGAGCGACAGCTATAAAAAAAAATGAGGATCCTAACACTGACTCTGAAACAAAAGATAATGGAGGTATTCAGGAAAATACCATAGAGCATGAATGGGAAATCATATCTAGGCTACATTGTTGTCAAAATATGCGGGTTTCTAAAATAGACATGTTGGGAAGAAGAGATATTGATAGAAATACAAACTAGAGTAGTGAATATCAAAGTGAAGAGCATACAGCTAGAGAAATCAATTTCATAGGCGAAATGAAGAAACATGGATGTCTCATATATGATGACATCCCACAATGTATCAACTTTAAAACTCTCAGTGAGAAGAAACATAAGATAATCGATATTATTATTACACACTACCATAGAAATTAGGTTTGAGTGCCTTTGTTTATGATAATTCAAGGAACAATAGGAGCATGAAAGTCTTATCTAAGTGGTGTCATTACTCAATCTCTTCAGATAATAAGAATGCCAAATCCTTCTCCTCTTTTATTACTTTCACCAACTGGAGTTGCAAATTTCAATATAGGAGCCTCTACAATTCATTCAAAGTTGCGAATACCAATTAAATATTTTTTTCATCTAGAAGGGGCATGACTTACAAGTTTTCAAGAAGATATGACCCACATCAAATATATTTTGATTGATGAAATGAGATTCATTGATCAAAACTTGCTAGAAAATATTGATTGTTGACTCAGACAAGCATTCCCACAAAGTGTTGACATAAGTTGTGCAGGTATATACCTTTGGTTCTTGGTAATAGTGTACTTTATGTGGTATAATATTTATTAATATAACTCATATATAGTACCTTCGTATGATCTTCCTAGATGGTCTAAATAAATTTTTTGTCACTTTCTTTCAGGTGTATCTATTATTTGGTTGGTGATCTTGGTCAGTTACCTCTAGTAAAGGATAAACCGATGTATGATAGAAACATGAGGGAAAATTTACTATGGAAAGAAATCAAAATAGTGGTTACATTAGATAAAATATTTAGGCAAGATGGAGATAACATCCAGAAACAAAGATTTCCTCAGCTTCTGACAAATCTGAGAGATGCAAATCCAAAAATAGATGACTGGAACTTGCTTATGATGAGAACCCATGTAAGGTTAGATGTTGGAAGCATTGTTGAGTTTGATAAGACAGTGCATTCTTTCTCGACAAATGAAAATGTTCAAAGCCATAACATGAGGATATTGTATTCCTTGAGACATCTTGTTGTACGTAGTCTTGCAACTAAGTCAAGGAATGCTAATACAATTGAAGATTCATCAAATGAAGAACTTGATGTAGAGTTATTCAGTAAGGATTCAAGGGTGATGTTGACTATAAATATGTGGATAAAAGTCAGTATTTTCAATGGAGCGTTGGGATATATCCAAAATATTGTGTACAAACTAGGAACTACTCCACCTGAACCACCAACATATGTCACGATTGAATTTGATAATTATTCTGGAATGTCATATGATGACCACCATCCAAAAATAGTTCCAATAGCACCACTACAGAGGGGTAGAACCTTTCAATTACCATTAAAGTTAGCATGGGCTTTGACTATTCATAAATCACAGGGCCTAACTCTTTCAAAAGCCATAGTTGATATAGGCCCAAGAGAGAGCAAGATTGACATTTGTGGTTGTATCTCGTGTAAAGTCTCTAAAAGGCTTGAGAATAATGCCACCATTCACATATGACCGCTATGAAAAAATGAAAAGTGGTAAACAACTTTCCAATAGAAAAGAAGAAGAAATCAGACTTAGATGTCTTGAAAATCAATGATGTACTTTAATGATGTATTTTGAACTTTCTATTAAGAAATATACTATTAGTTGTTCTCCTACATTACATGAAAATTGTCCTCAATTATTCTAAATCAATAAATTAGTAGATCTTATATATAGAAATTATGTTCACTTTTTATTCAATGTGTATCAAAAATAACAATCATATCATATTTTGATACCCATTTTTCTATTAATCTAAATAAAATTAATAATTATTATTCCAATAACATTAACGCAAATGTTAAACTTCAATTAAACCTACCATAATACTAACATTAACTAACGCTAGATGATATCCTTCATGATAACCATAATATTCATTATCTAAAACTCTAATACGTACATCACATCACTAACTTTAATCATAACTATAATACTAAACCCTAACACTAACCCTAATACTAACCCTAACCCTAACCTTGTCTATTAACATGATACTACTCCTAACTATAAATCATACACCCTAACTCTAACCCTAATTAGACCATTGACCATAATCATAATGCTAACCTCAACCCTAATACTAACCCTAACACTAACCCTAACCCTAAACCTAATTATACCATTGACTATAATTGTAATGCTAACCTTAACCCTAACACTAACTCTAATACTAACCCTAACCCTATTCCTAACTGTTAACATAATACTACTCTTAACTCTCAAATATACACCCTAATACTAATTCTAATTAGATCATTGACCCTAATCATAATGTTGACCTTAACCCTAATACTAACCCTAACCCTAACCTTAACCATTAACATAATACTACTCCTAACTCTAAACTGTGCACCCTAACCCTAACCCTAATTATACTATTAACCCTAATCATAATATTATCCTTAACCGTAACTCTAACCCTAATACTAATCCTAACACTAACACTAACCCTAATACTAATCCTAACCCTTATCATAATTCTAACTCTAACCCTAACTCTAACCCTAATACTAACCCTAAACCTATTACTAACCCTAATGCCAACCTTAACACTAACCCTAACCCTAACTCTAACCCTAACCCAAAACCATAACTGTACATCCTAACCATAAAAATCACCGTAACCATAACTCTAACCCTAACCCAAACCCATAACCATAGATCATAACCATAAAAATTGTTCCCTAACCCTAACCCTAACCCAAAACCATAACCCTACATCCTAACCATAAAAATCATCATAATCATAACTCTAACCCTTACCTTAATTATAAAAAATTACCCTAACCCTAACCCTAAATCTAACCCTAACCCAAACCCATAACCGTACATCCTAACTGTAAAAATCACCCTAATCATAACCCTAACTCTAACCCTAACCCTAACCCTAATATTAAACCTAACTCTAACCCTAAACCTAACCCATAATCATACATCCTAACTGTAAAAATCATCCTAACC
>MU226815.1:220501-232937 GCA_018584345.1 Thuja plicata
TATATATATATATAAAAGCTAGTGAGAGGAAGAAAGAGATAGAAAGGTGCAGAGTAAGGTAAACAAGAAAGGGCAAGTGGATAAGAAAGAGAGGTGGTTGAAGAGGAAGCACACTATTCTCAAATACTCATGAGTTTCTAAGTCATGGAACATCTCACTTACCCTAGGTGTTTGATGTAGGAGCATCTGGGGTCACAAGCAATCCTGCATACAAAAAATAAAATAAAATATTTCCATGTTTAAATTTTGAATTGTTTCTTTAGTTTGGGCTTCAATAGAATATTTTAGAGTTTTTTAATCTTTCATAAAGAAAGTGACCTTTTCCATTTCATTCTTGTCTTATTCTTTAAATTTAGGTGTCAAGATAGATGGAAAAACTAATGAATCTTAGGAAAAACAAATAACAACTCTTAAATTTTTCAAAGACAACATTTTGTTTCTTGTTTTTATTCGCTTTTGAAAGGCATTTACAAAAGAAAGTGGTTTGATAGAGTTTGTTAATCTTGGGTTCCATATTTGGATGCATTCTATGAGGAATTTCAAGCATTTTCATAAGAATTTCAAAAGATAATTGAAGGGAAATGAAAGGGAATATTTGTGTGACTCTTTTTGATGCCTCACAATGGTTATAATATCTATAAAATGCAGCCTTTTATGAATTTAAGGGGTAGAAATCAATAACAATGAGGTTGGAGAAAGGACTTGCACGTTGCTCCAAAGAATTGCATAAGGTAGAGTATTAGCAATTGGTTTTCCAATAGGAGAATAGAGGAAAGAGAAAAGTACATTTGTAGGTGTGATTAAGGTGTTTAAAGAAGCCATGAAATCTTTAGGATGAAGATAAAAATCAGATTTCCAAGCAGGAGTTCAACCAAGAAAGTGGAAGGCAAGAGGATTTGAAGGCATGATGTGCCAAGAACTCTTGAAATTTATCAATTATGTTTCTTGTTGAAAATATCAATATATGTAATTTTTCTTGAAGCATTTTTTTATATGAATGCACATATGAGAGTTGCAATTAAAATAGTTTTCATATAATGGATTGGATGATATGTTAAGGCTGCAAGATTGGGTAGTTTGATAAGACCCCCAAATCTTGACTGCATTATATAATTCCTTTGTAACTTCTTATGTTCTTTCACTTTATACCTCAATAAATATTTCAATTCCATATAAGCACCAAATGATCTAAAATAAGTAGATTGCTTCTCATTGAAGAGATAGAATAATAAATAAATCAAATCCCCAAAACTATTTTAAATATACTTTTTTCATACATTTAAGAAAAAATTGTCTACTACCAAAAATTTTAACTAACCTTTTTCCATGTCATCTTATTTTATTCTTATATGAAACTTAAAGAAGTTTCAAGTCTTAACCAACATTGATAGTGAAAAAATGCCCTAGAAATCGCAAAGGCCATTAAAAATTCAAAAAGAGATGCCTAACTTCAAGTTCAAATTTTTAATAAAATCTATAAAAACTTCCATGGAAATTCAAAATAAGATAATTATAAATTTATAGGCACTATTTGTTTCATTACTAATTTTTAAATATTTGGATTCAATACTATATCAACTCAATCATGTCTCTTTCTTGTCTTTTATACAGACAAATATCCTCATTCACCTACATTCATCTTCCTCAAAGGTCATACACATTATTGACTTGATAATGATAGCACATTGAAAGGTTTAGGAAAAATATGAAGATTTATTTATATACATGATATAAAAGAAAGGAAAATTGGGATAAACTCCCCAATTTTTTGTAATTTAAAAAACCACATACAAATATGCATATTTAAATGTTAATACTTCATAACCAAGTGAAATTATCTACCACCTCAATCACCCAAAAATAAAAATTATCCTATAAACTACAAGAAATGTGATATTTTAAAATCAATATGTTAGTTGTTGTATGCCTTCATTATCTTGGGCCTCCATTTTGTCCTTGCCCTTAGAATTTCTACTCCATTATCTTGCAATCGAAGCAAGTGGATAAATTGTAATGTAGGAATGGACTTACAAGTGTTTGGAGGCTCATTTATAGAATCCATCACATTACAAACTTGTGGACTTGACAATGATTGAAGAGTATGTGATAGCATGCATTCACGCCTATACTCCAAAGCTATATTAACAAGTTCATTGTCTTGTAGAATTGCAATGGGCATACTCTATAGAAATACATAAAATAACAATATTAGAAAATATTCTTGTTGTGATTTAGTGCATAATTTACTTTCATCAAAATTAAAATAAAATTTATCATTATATTAAATATAAACACATCATTATATAAGAAAAAGCTAGCACCTAGATATTGGAGAAAAAGAAATTAATCCCTTAACAATATTATGAACAACCTTACTAAATGAAATTAGAGAGCTCAAAAAAAATATTAAAAAAATCTAATATTTACCTCCAAAATCCAACCAATATATTTGATGTTGTTGACATGTTGATTTGCATCCAAATCACTCCAACGTGGCTATAAGTAAAATCAAATGTAAGCTCATGTCAACAAAGTCTAAGGTCGACATTTTATTTGATAATCTCTTTCTTAAAAATGTAACATAAAAAACCTTCAAATTTATTAAAGTACATACTGATAAATTTGAACATATGTATGAAGCAGTACTATCCTCAAGCTTGTTTAACTTTTGAGGCCCTTCTTTGTCAATAAATCTTGTTTTAGTGAAATAAGGTTGTATTTCTTCTCTAACTCCATCTGGAATCTTTGAAAGTTTTCTTGTATTTTTATTCATCATTGCCCAAACGCTATATGAAACATATGATCATATTAGACTAGAAAATGATCAACTATTCACAAAAAAAAATGCATATACAAATCAAAATACATATATAAATTTAAAAAAATATGGAGAATATATATGAATAATTAAGCAATCTCACCTAGTCCCTTGTACTAGGACAATATTTTTCTTTAAATCACGAGCAATCCAATTCCACTCCATACTATTTTTACCTGATGTATTCACCCATGTATCTATCTCCACAAAATCACCCCTATAGAATACAAATATTAGTCTTGAGAAATTATAATAATACAATTTTGATAAAATCAAGCCTTTTCTCTTATAATTTTATATCAATTTTAAACCAATGCCACCTTAGATGATAACAATAATCTAACAAATTAATTAAAATAAAAAAATTGAAAATTGAAAATTAAATTTATTACAAAAACATTCTTTAAAAAATGAAAGAATCAAAAATATATATTCATTTGCATGAAAATCCCACAGTCAATACATTTGAAATTTAAAGTCTACTATATCATTCTCGATTCTAACAATCAATCATATATCTATAATAATTTATGAAGTATTATATATCTAACAATATATTATTTCTTCGAGTAGTCATAATCTTTCATATCTAACTTAAAAGAACTGAATCTTATATGCAAGAATTTATACGCAAGAATATTTGACATAGAAGAACCAAAGCTTGCATGCAAGAATATTTGACATTTTAATTTGTTTTGTGGTGCACTATAACCTTTTTCCTTTTCACTATGCCAACAAATCTTTCTAATTGGAATCTTGAAAAAAATCATTTTAACTATTTATTCTCTTATTCAGTTTAGAGTGCCCAATCTTTATGATAAAGAATAAACAATCACTCCTCGAATGTTGAAATCATTTAGTTAAACACAAAAATGGTTATATCAAATTTATCTTCAATTTTTTTTCTATTTGATTTATATGTGACATAAAAGAACTAGATAGATTATATACAAGAATATTTGAGATACAAGAACCAGATCTGACATGCAAAAGTATTTTCCGTAGAAGAACCAAATCTTACATGTAAGAATATTTGACATTATAATTTGTTTTGTGATCCACTATCCCCTTTTTCATTTTCTGTGTGTAAACCAAATTTCTAATCGAAATCTTTAAAAATCCTTTTAGCTATTAATTGTCTCATTTAGTTTAGAGTGCCCAATATTTATCCATAAATAATACACACAAAAAAAACATGGAGAGTTTTTGTTTTATCAAACATATCTTCAAAAACATTTAAAACCCTAGAAAAAAAAATACCATGAGGGATAACTTTCTATTTGCAATTGAGTACGGCAAACAACCCATATAAGATTTCTCCGACTCATCTCAAGGGTGGTACCAAACCCGTCTCCTATTTGCCCAGACAGCCTAATAGAATTTAGAGCCGTCTCCTGCTTATCCAAAAAAAGATAATATATGATTAGTCTAAACTATCTTTCTCTTAATAGAATGAATAAATGGGTTTCTTGAACAGAAAATCACTAAACCATAGATTGAATTGGGTTATCTAAACTCTTATGAAATGTGTTTGAAACCATGATTCCTAATTCCAAAGTCCTCTACCTACCTGAAGATGGCTCATCAAGGTTTCAATAGACACTGTTTTATGTGGACCAATCTCATATGATCTCATAGCAAAACATTGCCTGAACACCAAACTGTCTTCCACAAACCTTCCCAACCAATATGGATTCAACTTTATCCTCCTTTCTTCTTCAAATAAGCCCTTCAACCCACCATTATTATTGTTCATGTTCAAGCTATCAGTAGAAGTTGCATTCATCTTCACACCACCCAAAGAATAAGAATCTCCATTGACATGAACTCCCCTGTAGAGTGGTGATGATTTCTTGGGTTTCACGTCGAAAACCCTAGAATTATTCATTCTCGCCATTCCATGCAACGACGTAGACAAAGAGATCTTATTTTGCATTGTGCATGGATGACTTCTTGAAGATATCGTCATTGCTGCCATTTTGGCTTCTTCAAAGTTCAGAGCTTCAACAGACATAAACGAAGATTAACTATGTTTATATCTCGTTGAGTTTAAAAGAAAGGTATATAAGAGAACAATGGGTTGGCAGTGAAAAACCAAGCTTAGCTTGTTATGAACGATAATGATTGATTAGACCAAGAAGATTTGGTAAGTGGACTTATCTAAGAAGAAGAAATTTGTACCCAATACTTTTCAGGCTCCATTACTGAATTTTGTTTAAGTGCTTATATCAAAGAATTGTTTTTCTTCTCTATCATAAATGATGCATATGTAAAGACAGTGATTGAAGATGAGTTTTAGAGCATTAGGTGTATACAGCAATATATTTATTTCGTTTTAGAGCATTAGGTGTATACAGCAATATATTTATTTCTTTCAAGTATACATGTGAAGTTAGATTTTCGGTGCATTAAAATTTGTTTATTATTTTTCCCTCGTAAGATCATATGCATTATCAGTTGTAAAGAAAAAATTAGCTTGCTTAAACAATTGTTCAAATTATTCTTAGAGATATTTTTTTTGGAATGAGATAGAGAAAGACATCAGTAGTGGTTATAACTAACTTCATGCGTTTAATTAAGGTAGCAAATTATATCGGATTGCGACAGTTTTTTTTAGTTGTCTCCTTATGCGGCTTAGCTTCTTAAAGCTAAGGTTTCGGCTTTTGGGTATTAATGATGCATGTTGTAGGAGTCGTTATGCGTGAAAGGATTAAAAAGTGGTCATTTCAAAGTGCTGACCAATACATGACTTCCATTGCGCCAATAATCATGAATCAAAAAAGCCGAAAGATGATCATGAATCAAAAAAGTCAAAAAGTGATCAATTACTAGTATATAAATGGTTGACTATTGGTACATGTGAGATTAATAGAGTGGTCGATTATTGGGGGGTCACTATGACAAAAAGTGAGTGGTTATTGGACTTCGAGCTACTATTGGTGCCTTTCCCCTAGTCATTTTTAAGAGTGACATGCTTTGACTTTTTATAAATATAGTAGTTATATTCACTTTTCATGTTAAATGATAATGTCGATCAATTTAAAATGCATATTCATGTTAGATTTATGCTCACATCAATTTAAACTATGTTTTGCATGTGTTTTAAATACAAAACACTCAAGTTTGACCTCAATCATTCCCTAAATTTTTAGAATAAAGTGTAGTTTGACCAACAAGATGTGGAACTCATCCAAATTCATTTTTCATGGCTTTCCTTGATTTTTAACTACTCTTAAACTAACCCTTAGCTTATTCACGTCTTAGGAAGAATCTAGAGAAACAAAATTTTAAGCATCTAAAATAAGATTCCCCATTCAAAAAATTTCCGTATTAGCAAAAATGTGACAACTAGCAGTTCTAGGCTTTTCTTCTCCATGCTAACAAAAAAACTCAAAATATGCACTTCACTCTCCTCACAACCTAAAAGATTAGTTGCTTCATCTATGAATGTTTGTGTAAAACTACTAACCACTTCAATCACTTCATTAATGTTAGGAGTTTGATAAAAATTTAGTTTTACCTACAAGTTCTTTTTGAATGTCTTCAATTTCTTTGCTACAAACTCAAACTGTGGAAGTTCATTTTTCATATTCAAAATCTCTAGTTCTACCCTTGTCAACCAATCAATGGACTATTTTGAATCAATGGCCTAAAAAATATTCTTGAATTCTAACACAATTTCAACAATGTTGTTCATAATTTTATTTTCCTTATGTTGCCAGAATGAACAAGAGATTTTTGTAATAAAGTCTTTAGATTTTCTCATCAATGCACCTATGGATTCCCCCTTTTTCATAATAGATTTCTACTTCTTCCTAAAAAAAATTATTGCCACTTTCATCAATATTATCCATACGAGTGGAAGACCAATGGTTTCTTCCTCCAAAACTACTATTGCAAGTAGCTTATATGCACTTGTCTTCTTGATCTTCTGTAAAATTGGAAGGAAGTCCTCCCATAATAGAATCATGTTATCAAAGCCTATATGCTCGTCATTTTCTACCATCTCGTAAAAAATTATCAACTCCTTATACATAGAAAGGTAAAGAGTCAAAAATACTATGATTCCTACGTCCCCTTTTTTTCTATATCATCTCTCCATTGTGCAAATGACTTCACAAATGGGTCTACCTAGGAAGCCTTTTTTCTTGCCTTTGTTGTTGCTTGAATTCTAGCTATGGACTATTTGGGCCAATGACACCATCTAATTGATCAATTATCAACCTCATCTCTTTATTCTCCTCCAAATATTTATTGTTATCCAACCTCTTGAAAGTAGAGGTGATTGACAAAACCATTAAAGCCTTCTCACCTTCAAGAGTCAGGATCCCTAGATTAAGTTCCTCTACTGTGTAGTCTTCTAGAACCAACTCCTCAACTAGCTTACCTTCTGCAGGAGTTTCTACTTGAGATTTACATCTCCCTTTCTTGTCTACAGTCACATACGATATCCTTTATGATTTCTCCTAGTTCGATTCTCCTTATTGGAAACCCTTTCTGCCCAATGAGAGCTCTTGCAATTCAAACTCCTTGTAGGTCCTATTTCTTGGTTGAATAGATTTGGTCAACTAGGTAAGAGTGGACGTAATAGAAAGAGGAAAATATGTCTCAATTTAGAAAATATTGTCTAATTCCTCTTCTTTATCTACTTTAAGTGGAGAAGACACCTATTGTGAAGGAGGGGAGACATCATTTTTGGAATGAGAAGAAGAGTCTTTTTGTTGTTCCTCTAGATGAGATTGGATCTCCTCCTATTGGGAAGGAGAAGAAGCATCCTATTTTATCCAAATGTACATGTTCTTCTTCAATTTCCTTCCTCTCTTCCTCTTTATTTACTTCTTCTTTATTCAATTCTTGGTCCTCGGGTTGCTCTTCGTCTACATTTTATTTCTTTAGTACTAGCACATGTATTAGTTATCATCTCAATCTCCTCATCTTATAGGTTATCCTTTCCTAACTTACTAATTCCATCTAAATCTGCAAAATTAGAAATATATCTAATTCATCTTGATCTAATGGATCCTATTCTTCTAGTTCATGCTCTTTTAAGGCATCTAGCTCAATTGATGGATTGAGATATTCTTCTTGACACTGAGGAAGTTATAACAAATTCTTTTGTAAAGAGGGGCATCCTAGGCTAAGAACTCGGGTGGGGACAATGACTAATCTAATTAATTCATGAGTGACCAACTAATGTCTATTGTCTTCCTCTTCCATAGTTTCATTAGGCCTTTCAAAGAATGGATCCATCTTATATGCGGCCTTCCTCAGTCTCCTATATAATTTCCCATTCTCCATAGAAGGCTTACTTTTCTTGGTAAGTTTCAGTATAAAAAGAGAAATCATAGGCCCCGATGATGAGGGTGGAACCTCTGCTATGATCATGGGAGAGGATATTGATATGGTAGCCACTTGAAAAGAGGATGGTGAAGCTATAACACTAGTGACTACCTATGACGGAGGCATACTCGTGATCATAGGAGTATAATAGGAAGCACCTGCTTGTTTCTTCTCCTAAGATTTTTTATTCCTGAGTATGTATGATGGCGTCTTATTAACCATGGGTTAAACATGACTTGAGACCTCTCCTGGAGCTATATATGGTGAAGCACATTTGAAAGTGTGATCCTTCTTTCGTAAATTGATCTTTTGGAATTATCCTTGGTAATCTTCTCTATTCCTTTAGCTATTAGAATTATATTCAATTGAGATTGGATCCCCTCATGTTGGGAAGGAGAAAAAGCACCATTTTTTTGTTCCTCTAGTTTATACTAGATTCCCTCATGTTGGGAAGGAGAAGAAGCATCTTTTTTTCTCCTCTTGTACTTTTTCTTCTTCAATTTCCTCCATCTCTTTCTCTTTATTTACTTCTTCTTTATTCAACTCTTGTTCATTAGGTTGCTCTTCTTCTAAATTTTCTTTCTTTCATAGCAACACATTTTTTAGTTATCATCTTGAGCTCCTTATCCTCCAGGTTATCCTTTCCTAGCTTACTAATTCCTTCTAAATCTTCAAAATTAGAAATATAGAACTCATTTCATGGATCCAATGGATCCTATTATTCTATTTAATGCTCTTGTAAGGTATCTAGCTCAATTGATGGAGTGATTTATTCTTCTTGACACTAAGGAAGTTCTAACAAATTCCTCTCTCAAGAGGGATCTCCTAGGCTACTAACTTGGGTGGAAGAAATGACTACTTTGGTTCTTCTGTGGGTGGCCAACTAAGGTCTTACATCTTCCTCTTCCTCATTTTCATTAGGCACTTCAAAGACCATATCCATCTTAGGCACAGTCTTCCTCGGTCTCATATGCACTTTTGCCTTCTCCATAGAAGACATACTTTTCTTGGGAAGTCTAACTAGGAAAGGAGGAATCCTAGGCCCACATAATGAGGATGGAACCTCTACTATAATTGTGGGAGAGGTTGTTGATATGGTAGCCACTTGATAAGAGGATGATGAAGTTATAACACTAGTGGCTACTTTTGGTGGAGGCATACTCATGATCAAAGGAGAAGAAGAGGAAGAGCCTGCTTTTTTCTTCTCCTACTCTTTTTAATTCATAAGTATCTACGATGGTGTCTTATTAACCATGAGTCAAGAATGACTTGAGACTTCTCTTAGAGCTAAAGTTGGTGAAGCATGTTTGAAAGTGGGATCATTCTTTATTTTTTATCCTTTAGAATTCTACTTGGGAATATTCTATAGTCCTTCAACTATTAGAATTGAATATAATTTGTATGGCTTTTCCAACCATTGTTGTGTACACCATATCACATGTCTAGTATGATGCTTGATATCTTCCAACTCTTCCTCCAACACATCAACATTGAAAATAGGTTTAGTGTACACTGTGTCCATATTGTACAATGGCATCAACCTTTCTTCTAAATCCATTTCCCTATTGGTATCTAAAATATACATTCACTCAACATTCCTTACCAAGTCAAGATCCATTCTACAATAATCTCTCACTTAGACCTCATAGTCATCTATGTAATTTTCCCAATCATCTTAGACATTGGGTTCATGTTTGAAGTGTGTCTCCATGACATGGCTGAAAGTACCTATTGGGTAAAAATTTACTACTTCCAATGGAAACCCATCACGTTTAGGCTGCATAATGTTAGCTACTTTCATATCTTGGGAAAAGTGTGCCCCTATGCTGATGTGAAACTTGAAACAAGGTTTATTTTTTCTCACAATCAACTTGTGAGAATATGAGATCTACCTACAAAAGTTCATGAGCACCAACTTGTCAAATGGATACTTTGGAAGATTTGCAGGCTATAATGTACAACTTTCCACCTAAATGTATGTTATTGTGTAGAATTGGATATATTAGTTACCAACCTTCTTAACTTGAGAAGAAACCTCTACTGCCAACCTCTTTTAAAAATCCCCTTCAATGGCCCTTATGACTACAAAGATAAATGTGTCATTAACAATCCTATAATTTGGAATCTCTACCTCTTGTCTCTAAACTAGCTATGGGTAATGAGTGTTGATTTGAGTCCTTTCATCAATAAAACACCTACCGACTGTGAGTCTTGGGAAATTAATATATGTTGCCAACAAGTAGACTATGTATGATGCCATGTAGAAGCATGGGTCAATCTTAACTTGCTACAATATTTTATCCAAATTATCACTAATGATCTTACCTAAGTCTATCTTTTCCTTTCTCTTCTGAAAGGTCTTGATGTACAAAACCACCCAAGGGTCCAACTATATAGCTTGTGGAATCCCAAAGACCCTAATGAGAGAGTGACATAGTTCTTGATTTCCTCTCATAGGAATGCTCTCTGAAGATCCATATCTTAAATTTTATGTGTTTTCCTTGGTCTCTCCTAGTAATTATCATTTATACAAGCTTTAATATCATGTTTAGCAACACAAAACCTCTGTAATTTTACCCTGGAAACTTGGTAATACTCATCATTATGAGGGATTTTTAATACCTTTTCAATGTTGTCTAGCTTTATATCTAGTATAGTCTCTCCAAGTTTCCCAAAGCCCATACACTCCTCAGGATTTTAGTTTTTAGCACAAACCATTATCAAATCTAGAAATTAAATAGAAATAGGATATGATGCTGCATGTACTAGCCTGGATTGGAACAAATAGGTGTCATCTAGTGTCTTGATTGGATTGTTTACTCTTAGATGGTGAATTCTTTTAGGTCCATGTGACCTATTTTGGTATCCCTAATTTCTAAGTGGTTTTTCCCCAACCTTGAGTGCGTGTTGTATTCAAGGAATTTGTACTTCATTGGCACAACTAGAGTCATATCTTGTTCTGCATATGAAAAGGTACTTATTAAAACATTATTGGATTTATTGAAAATAAATTAAATCTAAAAAATAACTAACGATCAAGAAATACTACATCCCCATGGATTCAACTATCTAAAAATTTGACAAAACCCACATTAACTACATCAGAACCCCCTTTGTAAAGAAAACATCATAAAAATTATGGTTTTAGGGGTCATAGATATGTGAAACCTTTAAGGGTACCAAGGGTCAATGACCCTCAAAACCTCAAACAATTCTATTAATTGAAGTTTTGGTTATAAATGTAAGCATCAGGAGTCATGGGTAGGGTGATCCTTGATCCCATTTTGGGATGGAGGGTTGTCAAACCCTTGATTCCCATATTAAACAAAAAAAAGGAAAGGAAAGTATTGGGAGTTGGGATTTGGAGACCCCTCAACACCCAAGGGGTGTGAGATTCTTTGAACCCCTGATGATCGCCACTATGTACATATTTCAGGGGCCAAGGGTATGGAAACACTAACCCTTTTGAGGTTCGGGGGTTACTACACCCTCAACACTCAAGTGTTGATTATGGTAATTTTATGGGAGTCAAGGGTGTGAGAACCTTCGACACTTGAATTTTTTTGTTCTTTATTACATAAATTAATATGGGTTGATGTTATTGGAAATTAGAATAGTAACTGAGAGGGGAGGGGTGAATCAGTTACCACAAAAACAAATCCAAGTCCCTTAGATGTATTAAACAAACTTATCACTGTTGCTCGGTTAACATAGATAATCTATTGTTACTCAGTTAACAAAGCAAACTTAAGATATTAACTATGATTATCCTTTAGTGATCAAGTGTAGAAACATAAAGCATAAATAAAATAACATGTACATAGATGACACCAAGATTTAACATGGAAACCCAATTTGGGAAAACTACCAATTGCAACTAGTTACTATTTTTCACTCTTCTGAAGTGAGCCCTGTTAGGAGCCAATCTTATTTAAAGGTTACAATACACACTATTAGGTGTGACCCTGTTAGAGGATTTAATCACCTTGTAAGGATTGGCCTTGTTAGAGGTCTTCAAACACTGCTACAATTGTTAGAGAGTAATAATGGATTGACCTGTTTGTCAAAGCAAATATCTTTGTTGATTCAGATCTCTGCTCTATTTTTAAACTTTATCCTCATTGATTGAATATTCTATTGAAGCTCTATATGTTATGTCCGTAATCAGAATCCCATCTGATTTCGCCTCCACACTTCATATCACAAACTTTTCTACTTCTTACATCTTACTCTCATTCAATCCAAACTTGACCTTATATATATATATATATATATATA
>MU226815.1:255850-267806 GCA_018584345.1 Thuja plicata
CTCATTCCTCATCTCAGCCCTAGAATCTTACATCATTTTCTCCAGCCTTCTAGGGTTCATTCTTCTAGGCAACATCTTCCAATCCTTAGGAGAAATTGTCTCTTCAATTGGTGATCTATTTTAAGATGCTTCTCCAACTAGTGATCTATAGACACACAAGCAACTTGCCTCCAATCAGCATGCCTTCAAATCTTAATAACTAGAATTAATGCCTTCAACTCTCAACAACTAGCAGTTAACACTTCCTCGCCACCTTGCATAAGTCCTCTGTGATTGAAATTCATATCTTCACTCTTCCACCTCATGATCAACAGGTCTAGGGCTTCACAAGTCAAGAACTCAGATCTACCAACATAAGAATCTCAACCTCATTCAACCTCAATCTTGTTCAACCATGCTTCATCTTTGATACCATGTTATGTAGTCAAGGATGGA
Organism: Thuja plicata; assembly: GCA_018584345.1. Lineage (NCBI taxonomy): Eukaryota > Viridiplantae > Streptophyta > Pinopsida > Cupressales > Cupressaceae > Thuja > Thuja plicata. Next base: position 256,286 of record MU226815.1, read on the forward strand.
GAAATCTCAAGGAGATCGGTCCAAAACTTGCAGAAAATATCACACGATGAAATAAATAATATTAATAGGTGAAAATAAGAGATTCAACATTTTATTATCATCAAAAATCATTTACAACAAATCTGCAACATGTTATTTCACATGCCAGTCATACAAGCCAAGCACACAGGCATGATTATACTCAAAAACTCTCGAAATCCTACCCAAGATAAGCCAAATAATCTTATGAGATCACCTCCTTTCCTTAGGAACAATTCCATAAGATTTTAATGTCATCGCAACATTTAGTCAGCCTAGAAAATATTAAATTCCCCAAGAAATGAGTAAATACATTACAACCAAATCGGTCAGGACCCAAATCTTAGAATAACCTCCAAGGAAAGAATCAAGAGATGCAATCATAAAATAATGTTAGCCTCAAACATAAAAATGAGTTGGCATGATCATGCTCAGAAAAATCCACTGGAAGATCAGGAAACTGATCAGAAACACGACAACCAACTGGGAAAATGATGAACTTGACAGACACGCAAAGAATCTGCCATAGCTTATGCATGAAAAAACCAAATGAGGTGCAATCATAGGATAATCTCCAAGGCAAAGCCAAGAACATGCTTCCGCGACCGTAATACAAAATAACAAGCACAGATCGACCACCAACCAAAATACCAAAACTTCCCAACTGGAACAGAACAACAAACAAACAAGAAGGGAAATTTTTTTGGTTGATGCAAGATTACCAAGATCCTAAGATGCTCCTGCATCAAAACTATAGTTTTGGTCCATTGTGACTTCTCCCCTGCTTCAAAAGGAATAATTAAAGAAAATATATGTGATTGATGATGTAGTTTTGGTCCATTGTGACTTCTCCCCTGCTTCAAATATTACTCTACACACATTGAGGAAAAAGAAAAAGAAATTCCATGAGGAAGATGAGTGATAAGAGGAAGGTTGAGGTATGTAACAAGTGCACTATTGCTCGTACAATGCTAAAATAAAATTTGAAGAAGGTTAAAGTGTGTGTCATGAATGCTACGAGAATGTTCAAGTATAGTCTACAATGGACAAACTCTACCAAGTGCATCAAAGAAAAAATGGACTCGATTTAGTCCTATATTTCTCATATGAACAAAAAAATAAGATTTAGAGGAAGAAAATGATGACTCTCTCTATTTGCAGATTAGTCAACTTCATTCTTAGCTAGAACTATTAAAAGAAAAAATAAATCATAAGAAATGATTTATTCTATTGAGGGAAGCAATTGATAACAGGATGGTGACTTCATCTGAGATTTTGAAAGGTGCAAAATAGATAGAGAAGAAAATGTAGAAAATGGATATAGCTGATATTATAGAAGATCTCTTCTTGCAATTTGAATGTTAGAATATAATTCAGTCTTTAGTCATTTCCTCATGTGAATCTACTTTTTCACTATTGAAGACATGATATAAGAGCATATTACCTACGATATAGACTCATTTTTGGTAGTAAGAAATTTTTGGTGTTGTACATATGTTGGCAAATGAGAAATGTAATTTTGGTTTCTATTGCATTCATTCTTGGTGCATTCCCTAGGGGGAGTTGATAGAGTTAGGTGGATGATGAAGGGTACTCCCCTTACTAACCCAAACACACACCCACAATAGAGAAATAAATAGAAAATTGCAATAACTGAACAATTGCAAGAACAAAAACACTTGCTTTCTATTATCTTAAATGAAATGACATTACAATATTAAAAAAAAATAACATGCTACAACCACATGGACATTTTCATTAAAATAGTCTTCAAGACAGAGCCACAAACTACCCTTCTAGAACTGGGCCTAAAATCCACCTTCATCTATGTATATGTAGCAGAAATAACCACCTTAGAATATTCTAGAAAGTGAAAAATTCCCATTTTGGCACCTAGCGGTTTAATTTCCTGCCTAAGTGATTTTCTCTCTCTCTTCCTTTTGTATCAAAACTTGAGTCTTGATGACACAACTTTCGAAAGCCATAACTTTTGAACCATGTACCCTATTTTCAATTATAACCACTTTTGAAAACCTCTCAAAGTTCTCTACAACTAGGACAACATAGTGCCATCCCAGAAAAGTTTTGGACCCCTTCTGAAGCCTCTAAGGCCTTCAAAATTGAGTTCAAAGTTTTTTGTACCACCCCATCAAAAAAGAAAATTTAATATCTTCAAAACCGGACTTGATCTTGCCACGAAAATTTATCAACATACTTATATACCAAAAATGAACCTATAGAGAAGTAATTGGAACAACCTGTTTTCAAACACAAACTTACTAAAAATAGTAAATTTGCCAAAAAAAGTAACCCTGCCCAAAGTAGCCCTTATTGAAAAACTATACAGTATTTTTGGGTGATTCAAGATTATTTTTACACCCTGGGTGCTCCTACATCAAAAGAGCATATGTAAATTTTGAAGACATATATTATGGAGAAAGATATGTATATAAGTTTTTTTTTATAGATGTGACTTTTTGTTTTAGGTGGAGTAATGTATGACAACACAAAGTCGGTACAATGTTTTTGAGGACATCCTTTGTCCTCCTTGGAAAACAGGGAGAAATATATGATATTGAAAATATTTCACAAGTGTTTCCATCAATGAAAAAGGGGAAAATTGTTGCAAATATGTATATTGGGTTGTCATTGATGTCAAACTTGCTATCATTAATGTCAACTATGGTTTGGAAGGAGTGTCATGTAGTGTTTCTATGTGTTCCAAAGTGGTGCAATGACACTAGTGTACATATATGTTGGTATGGATTGATGTAGATGATTTGAAAAGGTGTATCCATAATTCTTAGGTCTTATCTAGAGTTTTGGAGAAGCTTCCAGGTGTTTGCACATGAAGATGACAAAGTGTGACCATTCTAGTGAACAGTCTATTAGACTACATGTTTTTATTTTTTCTTTGCATCTTGGCAAACTGATCTACTTCTTTGTATGGTTGAAGTGTGTTGTTGAAAATTATCAGAGGTCAATACATCTCAAGGTTCATGGTCTAATTTGGTTCACAATGAAAGATATGGTGTTCTAAGTTTTGACATGATACTGATACAGTACTTGTTTGTAGGAATGCTTTGCATTCCTTCACCTTTAGGTGATATACTCTTGTGGCTCTCAGATAGTGGTTTGTTGGTGTTAGGTGATGGTGTATTTTGCATCCATAGAAGTCGAGGAGGTCCACACTACCTTTTATATGTGTTTGGCCAATATGATTTAACAGTTTTATTATTTAAGGGATGACTCAAGATCTTTTTTATGTAGTGATTTTTTTATGATAATGGTGATGATTTTGGATCAAGAGAAAGGTATAAAAACATGGTGTGATTCCTCACATGTCTTACTTAACTTTCATATGCTTTAGAGATTGAATTTGGGGTGGATAGTTTGTGTTACAAACTAAATATTATTATGCCAGCCTAAAAGATGTTATTTTGTGTTTTAGTGGATATATAAAGGCAGATATCCTTTGGAGATTGTGGCACGAGTAGTCTATAACTATGCATGAGATATTGAAATGTGTGAAGTTGAGAATGGGAAAACAAGAAGAGATGAAATTAGTTACTTATGTATAAGGATTTTAGAGAATGCACTTCTATTCAATTCAATTAGTATAATTCCTTGTAATCATTTGTATTGTACCTTTCCCTAAAGAAAGTGATATTTAGTGATTTGCAAGTCCATATATCTTGTTGTAAGGTTGTGTACATTAGTCTACAAGTCCAAATCAAGAACAGTGAGATCCTTGGTCTTTGGCATAAAACACTAGTAGAATTTAGCAAATATGTGACTACGTGACTAAAAATTTTAGTCATGTGACTAAAAATGATTAAATTCTACTAATATTTTGTAATTTACAAGTATAAATGACTAAATAAATGACTAATTTGATCATCGGGTAAAATCACAACTAAATAATTGGTCACACAAATAAAAATGGCTAAATAAATGACTAAATAAATGAATATTACTTCTCTATTCTTTTTTCTTTTGAATTTGATCATAATCTAGAGAGCTTAAGCCCCCCTCATGGGACCCTACCTGATCGGCCCATTTGGTTGCCTAGGTTGCTTGGTGCACCAAAAATACCTATTGTGTGGAAGACATTGCCTCTTAGTGTAGTCTTAAGACCTTCACACATTTTATAAAAAAAATTAACATTTACATTCTTTAACTTTTATTACTCATTATATTAATGAATTATCTTACAACAATGAGAAGAATATATAGATATTAGTGACTCCAAAACTACCATTTGACTGCTAAAAACTCTCCAAAACGCATGTCGATCTCCACTTTATCCTTGCATGAGATTTGAAATATAATTTGATCTCTAATTACATCAACTTGACTCATGATCTAGATTATTTTACTATTTTTACATTAAAAAAATAATATTTAATAAAAATAATTTATAAAATATAATTTGTCTATGCAAATGGCCATGGATTGTCCAAATATTCTCTCACTAATTACACCAAAGGAGTTCTTTATTTGAATGGAATGACCTGACTTCGGCCATCAACGACGTGAATTACAAGAAAAGAACTGCAAGACAATTCAAGCTTCTGGGGCCATTGATTTTTTTCACAATTTTTTGGTCAGTTTTATTATTTTCGTTGCTCTTTGTTTCCATCCTCGGTCTTAGGTACTTTCCTTTTTGAAGTAGATTTTTCCCCAGCAGACCCAACAAAAGTCTTTTTCTTTCATTTAAGATTTTATGTTGCTTTCAAATCAAGGGGATAAAGATGACAAGTATGTTGAGTTTTGACAGTTGTTTTGCCCATTTCAAAACTCATATTTACGCGTTAGGTATTATTTTTATGATCTTAATTCTTCTTGTAGAAAAGAAGAAAGAAATAATAATACGTAGATAGACGAAGAAGTGGGCATAATTATCATTTCTTNAAGTCTTTTTCTTTCATTTAAGATTTTATGTTGCTTTCAAATCAAGGGGATAAAGATGACAAGTATGTTGAGTTTTGACAGTTGTTTCGCCCATTTCAAAACTCATATTTACGCGTTAGGTATTATTTTTATGATCTTAATTCTTCTTGTAGAAAAGAAGAAAGAAATAATAATACGTAGATAGACGAAGAAGTGGGCATAATTATCATTTCTTATGTTTGTAGAGTCGTCGGTACAATGTCCAAATTCTCTTCTCTTAGATACACTCTCATATTCATCAATCTCTCGAAGCTAGGTTTAGTTTTCTTTGTAACGACCATTTCACCTTTCTTATTTATTTCCATCATTTGAGAGCTTTCAAAGTCTTATATTTTCCATCAATAGTATTTATGTAAATCCAAAACAAAATTAAAAGAATTAAAAAAAAACTAATATATGAAAAAAATATCTTATTTATGCTTTTAGTTATGGTGACCAAACTTGCATCTTTCCCAATGTAAAAATAAGTATAATCAACGTAAAATTTAAAATTGTTTTATAATATATTATGATTAACCATTTAAATTATTTGAAAATCTTTATAAAATATTAAATGAATTTTTAATTATTAAATTATTAAATTATTTATTTATAAATTTCATCTATTAAAATATTTTCTATGTTTTTTTTTAATTCTAATAAATTAAAATAAAATACTATTTTATTTAATTATCTATTAATAAATAAACTTAACATATAATAAGATTATTATTATTTATTATATATTTTCAATTATTATTTGTACTAATATTTCAATATTATATATTTCTTCCTGGGTTTTGAGCGGTCTGTAGAAGGATATGGCTTTGGTGGGCATGAGTAAACATGATGCTAGAATTAACATTGCTAACCCTAATACACATAATGTTGATTGCACAAATAACAAGGTCGTGAATGTTGTAGATCTGAACATGAATAAGGAGAAATATGCCATGAATGTTGTTAACCCTTCTTTAAAAAAGGAAAAATATTTCCCAAAAATGGGTGAGAAGGTTAATCATGAGGCTTCACTTAATACACAAGCACCACTGGGTAATAATGAGGCAAGCAATCATGCAATGACTCATGATACTCAAATTGTGCATGAATCAACTAATGATGGCGGGGTCTCGCTTCTCTCAGAGGGAAATCATGATAAGATACATGGGAAAAAGGTATGGAACCCAATCCCTCAAATTATCATTGATAATATTCCTCATTTATGGTGAGGTATTAAATTAACAGATCGTGGGTTTATCATAGAAGTATGGGGTCAATCGATTTCCCTATCTAAGTTGCACAAATTGATTAAATCATAGCTATATGACATTATGTTTTTTCAAGTCCTATCTACAGATACATTTGTCATTATTTTTTATAATATTGAAGCCAAAGAGCATGCATTAACAAAAATTAGAAACCATTTTTTCAACCTAGGAAAACTTTGTTTGATGCCACACCTATTTGGTTCTCTTTGCCTGATTTTCCATATGAATTCAACGATCTAAGAATCTTAAAAGAGGTTGGAAATTTTTTTGGGACATTTGTAAGGACTTATAGGTGTCTAAAGGACAAAAAACTATTAATGAAAGTCTATGTGTTGGTATCTCAAAGTTTTTTAATACCTAATACCTACAAATTTGCCTCTCCATTTGGGTCTTAGAGGCAATCAATTGTTAAGGATGAATCTTATTCAGCTAAGCCAAAAATCATAACTAATACTTATTTTTTTGTTCATCTTTCAAAGGGAACCTTGAAGTTTTTTTCTTCAACGAACACTGAGTGGTCTGTTGATAACCTTTTAGAGGTGTATGTCCCTCCACCCGCACCTACAAAACCTCATCATGTTGCATCTCCTCCACACAACCCTTCCTTTTAGTTTAACATTCTAGCGGTATCAAACCACACTTTTGTTCTGGGCCTTTTCCAAATAGAGATCAACAACCTCTTTCACAACCTTCTAGATCACCTATGACACATGTTCGAGCTTATGATCATATTGATGAAATTTTTACTGAAACTACGCCACCCCAGATAAATAAGGATTCTTCACTCATGGTTCCTTCTAGGTCATCACTGTCACATGCTCAAATTTCTGATCATATTGATGAATCTTTTATTGAAACTACCCTGCCTCAACCAACTAATGATCATGCACTCATGATTAAACCCCTTGATCATACAATAGCACAAGTACAAGACATTGATAAGAAGGCTAATGTGGTACTAACAGAGGAAATAATTGATTCTGTCATTAAAACTTTGGATTCCTCCCTATCTTGGTTATAGTATAAAGGGAAATTCTACTCTAGGTCAACCCCTATTATCTTATTTCTCCTGAAACAGATTTGGATAATGACTCTAATCCACATGAGGTCCCAGTTGGGTTCTCAACATCTCCTTTCTTGAAAGATTTTCTAAAGGATAAAGATGCTTCTCCCATTTTTCAATCCCCATCATTGAAGACTTCCCCACATTCTCCGGGTAAATTTCATGGAATGCCTCCTAGGGATATTAAGACTCAGCATGAAATAGATGCAGGGATTCATTCCACCTTACTAAATTCTTTAAATCAAGGGGAAAAAAAAAAAGAAACCTTCCACCAGCCCTCCCGCAACCAGGTATTCTGTGGTAAATAAAAACCTTTAACCTGAGTATGCTAGTGGTGGCTTTGTGGGTGTCAAAAAGGCTAAGAAAAAGAGGGGAACTAATGCTTCCCCTCTAGCACAATGAGGATCTTATCATGGAATGTTAGGGACTTAAATGATCCTAACAAAAAAAATCTCATAAGGAGCCAGTTGACAAACATTAAATTTAATATTTTATTAATTCAAGAAACAAAAATGTCTAAGGAATTAGCAAAAAAATTGCTCTCTTCTTGGAAGTTTGGGGAATGTGTTTCTATCTCCTTGGAGGGTTCCTTGGGGGGTGTTTCTCTTGTGTAGAACAAAAATACCACGTATCTTGAACTTATTTCATCTAGAATATATTGGATGTTGGCTTTGGTAACTAGTTTGTCCTCTTCACTTAAATTTTGGATTTTTTACATTTATGGTCCAACTACTATCCTATCTAGATCTCGGTTGTGGAAAATAATTGGGGAATTGATGGGATATCTTCATGGGGATCTTGTCATCCTAGGGGGATTTCAATGCTATTTTGAGCAATGATGATAAAATAGGTAGCATTATTCTTCCACAAAAAGCTATGTCAGATTTTAAGGATTTCATATTTGACAATAATCTTAATGATGTTCCCCCTAAGATGGGAAGATTTTCATGGACAAATAGAAGGCTGGGGTTTTCCCAAATTGTAGAATGTTTAAATATATTTTGGGTTTCAGACACATGGCTCTCGACTAATTATGATTACTATTCATCCATCTTTCCATATGTTGGCTTAGATTATTTTCCAATAGCCTTGGACATTCCAAAAACCTGATCTCATAGACCAGGGTCCTTTAAATTTTAACCCATGTGGTTTCGGGACCCTACTTTTCTTCCTCTTTTGAGGGAATGGCAGTTTCAGTCCCCTTTTGTTGAAGGTTCATGGTTACATCAAATTTTTAAGTGCCTTCAATTTCTTAAATCTAAAATCAAAAAATGGAATATCAACAATTTTAAAAATACCTTCAAAGAAAAAATTGAAGTACAAAAGGAATTGGAGGCTCTAAATAAAATTGTATTATATCAAGGCATGGACTCTCAAACCTTTTCTCATGAAAGGTCTCTCAAGATTTCTTTACATGAATTTTTTCTTAGAGAAGTAATGTATTTGAGGCAGAAATCTAGAGATATTTGGCTGACTAAAGGAGATAGGAATAGTAGTTTCTTTCATGCTTCAACTAAAATGCAAAGGATGAGGAATATAATAGTTTCTATTCATTATACTTCAGGTCTTCTTGAGGATGAGGAGGCCATTGCATAAGAGGAAATTAATTTTGTACTCATCTCCTTACAGAGGAAGGAAATGTCATACGTGATAACATTTTGGATGCTATTCTTGCTTGTGTTTTACAGTCCGATAATCAAATATTGATGGCTTCTTGCACTTTACAATAATTCAAATCTATAGTTTTCTCCATGGCCCCAGATAAAGCCCCAAGTCCAAATGGATTTCCCATTCTCTTCTTTCAAAAGTGTTGAGACTTCTTAGGACAAGATATCCTTCTTGCTTTAGAAGAAACTAGAAGGAACAATTAGAGAGTTGAATAGCACTCAGATAGCCTTAATCCCTAAAGTGGATAATCTAAAGACTTTTGTATACTTTAGACCTATATCTCTATTTAATGCCTTGTATAAAATCATCACAAATTCCATATCTATCAGATTAGCTAAAATTATTCCATCTATTATTTTAGAGGAACAAGGAGTTTTTGTGCCAGGCCATGAGACTCTTGAGGGGGGAATTCTTGCGCATGAGATTCTTCATTCTATATCTTTAGAAAGAATGTCGATCATGTGTTAGATAACTAAGAGGGGGGTGAATCTGTTAGCTCCAGTTATCCTACAGTCCCAAATTCTCCTAGATTTATATAATAAAAATTTCAAACATATAAATCAACTCAGTCAAATATAAATTGTGATCTCAAATTTATCTTCAAACTCGTCTATCAACTCATATACCGAGTAGCAGTAAAATAATTACTGTGATTACCAGTCAATGTTGATGAAGTAATGTGTAAAGAAAAATAACAATCCATAACAATCATAGACATTAACACATAGATTTTTAACGTGGAAATCCTGGTAAGGGAAAAACCACCTGGGACCGGTAACCCAAAATAATTCACTCTTCTAAAGTGAGCTCAGTTAAGAGCCAACCCTGTTAAAGGATAAAATGAACAATGTTAAATGTGACATGGTTAGAGGATTTATCACTAATAGTTCTTCCTTGACCAATCATTCACTATGGGGTCAAAAAGAAAACACTCAACATTCATTTGAATGTCATAATAAAGACTGAAAAGTCCTACTCGATTAAGAGATTTATCTATAACAATGGTTAAGCTGATACAATAATGATCTGATTCAAATACAACTCCATTTGCAAATTTTCAGATCTATGCTAAGTATAATAATACCTCTGATCAATATGTTCACTTCAATTCCTCTGATTCTTCATACTATGTTATGCTCGGTAAATAGTCTTACCTTTGTCGCTCGGTGTTGTCTGCAAAAATACTCGGTTCTGTCTTCAACTAATTTGATCAGTCATGCATGAATTTTGCATGTGTGTGCATCAAAGTATCATCACATCATGTATGAATATCTTGCCTCTTATATATACATCATAACTTGTTTAATTTCCATGCTTTAGATTTTTTTGCTTAATCTCCATCATTGATTTTCNCTCGGTGTTGTCTGCAAAAATACTCGGTTCTGTCTTCAACCAATTTGATCAGTCATGCATGAATTTTGCATGTGTGTGCATCAAAGTATCATCACATCATGTATGAATATCTTTCCTCTTATATATACATCATAACTTGTTTAATTTCCATGCTTTAGATTTTTTCGCTTAATCTCCATCATTGATTTTCTCACTTAAACCTTCCTCGGCAGTTGTGTCAAAAACATGTTTCAATCTTCTTTGTCCGATCATCCTTGAATTTTCATATATGTTTGATCATCATAACAAATCTTATCAACTACCTCAAAATCATCAATTTTCCAACTCATCATTTTAGTCGGCCTTTGATTTGATTTACTTGGTCAATACCATGATGTGTCAGTGATCCCTATCTCGGTTAACACTGTGCTTGGTATACACTATATTTACTCGGCATTCACTATTACTCGGTGTATACATAACTCTTCAATTACCGACCACATAAACTTTGTTTGTTCCAGATATTTAACTCATAATGGATGTTTGTTACCACAATGACAATCAAAACAAGTTGACATCAATGAAAATACATTAACTGATTAATGTCTAACATCACATTTGTAACTCGATTGATCATTAATAAAATGAATTCAAACATACAATCAGTTGTAGTTTATCAATCTCTCCCTTTGGCATTGATGGAAACACAATATGAAATATGCAATATGAAAATGCCATGAAATACCAAACTTTTTTTCTACAACTATATGCAAAATGTTGTAGCTCTCCCTAGCTTGTACATATAATAACTTTCAGCATTAAAAAATCACCATGCTGATGTAAGCTATGAAAAATAGAAGTAAGGAAGCATAATAACGAATCAAAACACTCAACAACTAGTAATCTAAACTACATACATAATTGAACCGAAAAAGAAAAACTTAAACAATAAGGAAACAAGGAAGTGCAAAACCTCCTTAAAATTGAATCTAAGCTCCCCTTTTTGATGTGTTCATGCTTATGGATGTGTGCTCAAGATGTTCTCCAAGCTTCAAAGGTATGTTCTCTAAACTGGCATTATAAGTTTACTCGTCAAGATTGGAATATCTAAGTTAAAACTGACATTATGATGTTGCTTCAAAAGATGGATGAAATGTGAAGGAATGAGCCTTCTATTTATAGGAAATGGGGTTGAAAATGGGTGGTTCAGATGCAAAGTTGAAGAGAGGTCAGGATGCCA
>MU226815.1:269726-281116 GCA_018584345.1 Thuja plicata
TGAAGCACAGGATTCAGAATGGAACTGGATCACTTTATGCAAGGAGATCGACCAAGGATGCAAGATATGTACAAGAAGGACTAGATACAAGACTATACTGACAAAGATGTGATATTTATAGGACTGAAGCTCAAGGATTCGGATAGGACAACATATATACAAATGGGACAGACAATTATATACAGGAAGGATATGTACAAAAGCTCAGGATGTAGGATAGGAGGACCGATGCTGACTGATGCAAGCGATAATGGAACATCTAGGAAATATAGGTAAGGATTAGCCCAAAGTGGAGTGGAATGAATGAGATGGAGGAGAACAAGAGTTTGATAGATAATGATATGGCCCACTATGTGTGACGCATGATTTCCAGGTTTTCACCACACATACTTGTCCAAGGCACCTGATTGCCAAGTTTTCACCATTGGACGAGTGATTTCTCTTGATCTTTTTTTTCTTTTCTTTTTCTTCTTTTTTTTTTTGTTGTTTTTTTTTGTTTTTTTTTGCTATCATCAAGGTGTTTGTGTACCATATTTTCACCAAGACAATGAGTTTTTCACGACTTTTTACAATGTTTTTGGATTTTTTAGATTAATTAGAATAATTGATCAACTGCTAGGCATACAAGTGCCTAAGATGAATGACATTGATTGGATCATTTAGGAGTAGATAACTGATATGCCCCAGAACTGAAGCATGCAATGAAAATATATGGGCCTTGCCAGGTAACTTCAAACTTACCCTTCTTTTCCTGATTAGCGCCCACTTTTTGATTCTCTTTGAGCACAAAGTCCCCTACCTAGAACTAGCGTGGGTGAATCTTCTTATTATAGCTTTGCTTTAATCTGTTCTGATATACGACCAAGTGGTCATATGCTTGTTGGTGCTTTTCATCAAGGAGATCAAGCTATGTGAGTCTTGCTACTCTGTAGTCTTCATCTATGATTAGGTCTTTGAGAGATACCCGTAAGGATGGTAGTTTGACCTCAATTAGTAAGACAACCTTGGCATAGTAGACAAGGGAATATGGAGTGGTGCATGTGGGAGTGCAGAACGAAGTGCGATAGGCCCAAAGGGCAATATTAATTTGGAGGTGCCAGTCACAACCAGTATCATTGACAACCTTCTTTAGGATTTTTAGAAGTGTTTAGTTGGTTGCCTCAGCTTGGTTGTTACCCTATGGGAAATATGGGCTAGAGAAGCGATGATGGATGTGGAGGTGTTCACACAGATAGACCATATGATGATTTTCAAATGGCGAACCATGATATGTTAAAATGGTGGATAGAATGCCAAAGTGGCAAACAATGTGGTATAGGATAAACTTGGAGATTTGGATGCCTGTTGTAAGGGTGAGTGGGATTGCTTCAACCCACTTAGTAAAGTATTTAGTTGTTGTGATGATAAATTTGTGTCCCTTAGAGGATAGGGGAGTGATTTTACCAACGAGGTCAAAATGCCAACATGAGAATGACCAAGAAGGCGCTATAGGATGTAGCTCTTGTACTGGTGCATGGATTAGATTTAAATGCTGCTGACATGGTAAGCATTTTATTACAAATTCATAGGCATCATGTTCCATAGTAGGCCAATAATACCTGACTCTAAGAAGTTGTTTAGCTAGGACCATGCCACTCATGTGGGCACCACAGATTCCAGCGTGCACTTCTTGCAATGCCTAGGCAGCTTCAACTTCATCTAAACACCTAGAGAGAAAATTGTGATAACTGCGACGATATAAGGTGTCGGCTACAATGGTGTAGCAGGAAGCTCTTCAAATAAGGTTTTGGTGTTAGGTGTTTTCTAGATGGGGGATATGATACCATTCTTTAGATAAGCATGGATGTCATGGTACCATGAGGACTGAGGACCAACCAAGACACAGACCCGATTAACTTCATCACTCTCATAAGCTAGTGCATGAAGTTGCTCAACCAAGAACTCATACTGCGTTGCATCACATGGTATTTCTAGAAGAGACATGATCGTAGCCATTGCATCGGTAGCTTTGTTTTATAGATATGGCACTTGGGTGATTTGCAAATTGATGAAATGCTCCTTCATTTTATCTACCATCTCTTTGTAAGCTAACAACTTATCATCTTTTGTTTGGAATTCATCTAACACTTTCTTTATGATTAGTTGAGAATGACCAAAGACTTGGATATCCATGATGTTCCATTGGATGACCATGCTGAGTCCTGTAATCAGTGCCTCGTATTTTTCTATGTTGTTAGTGCAAGGAAATCCTAGTTTGAATGATTTTGGGATGTAGTCACCTTGTGGGGTAACAAACAAGATTCCTGCCCTAGAACCATTAGATGTATATGAACCATTAAAGAATAACTTCCAGGCTGGTTGTTTTTTGATCATGCATAGATATTCATTAGGAAACTCCATGACTAACAGATATGTGTCAACCAATGGTGCCTCTGCTAACTGATCTATGATGACTTGACCTTTGACAACTTTTCTGTCAATATATTGGATGTCAAACTCACTGAGAAGCATTACCCATTTAGCCATGTGGCCTGTGAGAGTTGTTTTAGATAGCAGATACTTGAGTGGGTCTACTTTTGATATAAGCTTGACTATGTGACTAAGCATGTAGTAATGAATCTTTTGAGTGGCGAAGACCACTACTAGGTATGTTTTTTCCATTGGTGTATAATTTAGCTCATAACCCACCAAAGTGTGGCCGATGTAGTAGATAGAATGCTCTTTTCCATTGTCATCTAACTGGGTTAAGAGTGCCCCTAGTGTTGTTGTTGTTGTAGATATATATAATATGAGAGGTTTTCCTAGTGTAGGCGGCACTAGAATAGGTGAATTTGACAGATATACCTTGATTTTTTTGAAGCTTCTTTGGCATATACGAGCCCATTTGAAACTATGATCTTTCCTCAGCAAATGCATGAAAGGTTGGCATTTGTCTGCAAGCTGTGATATGAAGCGGTGCACTGATTGAAGCTTTCCTTGTAGACTACGCAACTGTCTGAGTGTCTTTGGCGGAGGCATTTCCATGATTACTTTAACCTTTTTAGGATCTATCTCGATGCCACTTCGATGAAGCCAAGGAGCTTTCCTGGTCTAACTCCGAAGACACATTTCTTTGGATTTAGCTTTAGACCATAATGTCAACGTCGTTCAAACACTGCCTCTAGATCATTTAGGTGATCCATTCTATTTTGTGATTTAGCCAATATATCATCCACGTAATCTTCAAGGATCTTATGGATCATGTTGTGAAAGATGATGGTCATGACCCTCTGATATGTTGCTCCAGCATTCTTGAGCCCAAATGGCATCATGTTGTAACATAAGGTACCCCATGGGGTTGTAAATGCTATCTTATGTTGATCTTCTTCTACTATATGCATCTAATTATATCTTTAAAATCCGTCCATGAGAGACAACATCTCATGTCCAACAGTGAGGTCCACTATCATGTCGATATTAGGCAATGGAAAGTCATCTTTTGGACATGCTTTGTTGAGATCTTGAAAGTCGATGCAGATTATGATGGAGTTATTTGGCTTAGAGACTGGGACCATATTTGAAATCCAGTCTAAGCAATCTATTGCTCTGATGATTCTAGCTGCTAAGATCTTTTCAAGTTCTATTTTGACCTTTAATGCAACTTTGGGATGCATTTTTTGGAGCTTTTGTTTGACAAGTTTAATGTTAGGATCCATGGATAAATGATGTACTACAAGTTCTAGATTCAAGCCAGGCATGTGAGAATAGGACCATGTAAAGATGTCTGGATATTCTCTTAAAAGAGTTGTGAAGGCCATTTCTTCTGCTTCTGTCAAGGATGTTGCAATGTGAGTGTGGCGAGGTTGGTCCTCTGTACCTAGATTAATAGGCTGGGTTTCCTCGATGAGAATAGATGACTGTTCTGACCTGTAATCATGGATGATAGGGAGAGGAGAATCTCCATCTCCTGGCACCTCATAAAGGTTTTCACCAGGAGATACACCTTTTATTTTTTATTTTTTCTGATCTGATAGCTCCCCAGAAAGGTTTTCACTAAGAGATACATTTTTTTCTTTTTTATTTTTCTTTTCTATTTTGCGGCTAGAGTCCTCCTCTCCCCCAAAGTATTCTTCTAAGTTCAAGGTGTATACATGTGTGGAATTCTTCCCCCAATCTGGTTGCTGATATGTAGCTCCTATGAAGTTTAGGAGCGCGGCCATGCTTTTGAACTTTTCTATCGGGATGACACTTGGTTGGTCCCAGTTAATGAGTTTGGGATGGAGGAGTGGAAGGTCAATGAAGTGGAGGGATAATTGGAAAAAGACAGAGTTACTGAGGAAAATTTCATCATCAATATCGTCATAAGCTCTCACAATTTTCTCTTCCAGGATATTTTCAAATTTGCATATGTTACCCAGGGGAATGTGATAGGTTAGACTGGTTTCCTTAGTGCTCCCAGTCATGTTATGGCCAAGGCCAAATGTATCATGTTCAAATCCCAGACCAGTGTGCTTTTGAAGTTTGGAGGGAACAATCTCATGCCTTGTTCTTCAGAGCCTAGTCCACCTTCTTGATAGTTCCACTTTTCGGTGACCAATTTGTGAGCAGAGGGATATTTATCTTTGAAGTGATTCAGGAGGCCACTGTCAGGAGGTGTGGGATCTTTGTAGAGCCATTGCTTGATATTAGGTGTTATTTCCTAGCAATTCAGAATGTCGTGAGAAAGAAAGGTGGTAGGACCCAATTGCATTAGTTTAGATGGCTTTTTCTCAATGTAACTGGATGGACGCCCATGGGTATGTGACTCAGCCGTGAGGGATCCAACATTGAAGGCATTAGTTAGAATGTATTCTCCACAGTCTTGGTGGTCAACCTTGATAGTGGACAGAGTGGATGCAAGGATGGTGTTTGGATTTGGAAGGGTTGTGGAGGGACTTGCGATAGATGTGCCGAGGTTAGTCTTGGGACAATGATTTGAATCTAGATGGGAGGCTTCCAACGCATGGCAGTATGTGAAGGGCTTGGGATTTGCATGGATAGTGATCTCAACTCTGTTGTGTGGAAACATGATACACTAATAATAGGTGGAAGGGATGGCCTACATAGAGTGAATCCACGGGCATCCAAGGAGGATTTTGTATGGGAGGTCAAGATCGACCACATGGAAAATTGTCTCTTGTACTGCTGGGCCCAGTTGAATGGGAAAGGAGATTGTACCTTCTGATGTTCATTCTAGATTGTCATAGGCTTTGATTGTGATGACATCATTCATTATATCAACTTCAGTGTATCCCAGTTCCTTTAAAAATTTTAAAGTACATAGATTCAAGGCCGAACCATTATCTATCATGACTCTCTTAACAACAAAGTTTCAGACCATGAAGTCGATGCGAAGAGGGAGGATATGATCAGGCTCAATAGATGGCATATCAGTGGGTTTAAAAGAGATAGCATAAGATGTGGATAAGTGACCCACAAGGTTTTGAAACTGACCGAGATCTATGTTGTTGGGAACACGTGACTCTTGCAAAGCTTTATTCAAGATCTCTTGATGGACTGGTGATGTGCACAAGAGATCCAAGATGGATATTTGGGCAGGTGTATTCCCTAGATGTTCCAATAAGTTATATTGTGCCCCAAAGGATGAGGCAGTACTAGCACTGGCAATAGTTATGTGTCCATGATGTGTGGTAACAACACAATTAGTATCAGTGCCTTTTACATGAATGACATTGACAGATGGCTTGACTTGGGATATACAACCAATGATGCTACCATACTCAACATGAGTGGTAGTTTTATTACTGGTATGGGTGCTTTGTTTTCCTTTGTCCTGATTGGATGTTGAAGCAATGTGTGCGTTGGTAGGTCCCATGTTATTTTCATGGTTTGGGAACGCATTTTGATAGATCTTCAGATTGCTATTGGGTGAGGTTTTGTTTGTAGAATCTACTTCAATATCCTTGCGATCAATTAGGTCTTGGATGTAGTGTTTTAACTTCATGCACTTGATCATGGTGTGTCCTTTAACATGGTGGTAGTCACAATATTCGTTGGCATTGAACCATTGTGGTTTTGGAGAAGATTCATCAAAAGGTTGTGTCAGTGGAGGATATACTACCAGGTTTGTTGATGTTATTCTTCAAAAAATAACATCGATAGGTTCACCCAAAGGGGTGAACATGTGCTTAGGTGCATTTTGATCTCTTCTTGGTCTACTCTGTCCCCGCTGGACTGATATTGCATTAGTCTAATGCTGGAAATGTTGGGGATTATGTTGATAATTGGGTTGGTTAGCTTGCTATGGACATATGGTTTGTTGTGGCATGGGTTGGTGGTGGGTTCCTTGGTGACATGCTGGGGGAGGTGGAACTTTTTGATACTACAGTTGCTGATAGGTCATTATGGTGGAATTCTGTTGATAGTGTGGTGGTTGTTGGTATGCCTATGCTGTGGAATTCTATAGATAGTGTTATGGCTGTTGGTATGTGGGAGTGGATGCTTGAGGAGCTACCATAACAATTTGGACATGTTTAGTGTCAGTGGCTCCATCATTTATGGCATTCTTGTTTTTGTTCCAATATCTGGAGCGATCATTGTTGCCTCTGTTAGGTTGTGATTCTTTATAGTGCTTTATGGCACCATCTTCTACAAGACCACTTTTAAGATCCATGCCTTTGATTCTGATCCTGATAGGTCTATACACAATTCATGCGCATATGATAGGAAAGCTTGGGATGAAGGTTATTAATAAAGATCTTGATGAGATGTTGCTCAAGGGGTTGATAGGACAACCTTGTGGTAAGTCCTTGCTAGTGCTAAAGGTAATCTGCCAAGATTTCTTCTCCCTTTTATTTGGAATTACATAAATTGAGCAGGGAGAGTTCATTCTAAACATTGTGTGCGTATTGGGCCACAAACTTCTCTCATAGTTTGGCGAAAGTAGAGACTGTGCCATAAGGGATCTTGTAGAACCACTCAAGAGCAGTCCCTCCTAAGATTTTGGGAAATAGCCTCATGAGGAAGTTATCGATATAGGCCACTTCTTGGCATGCCATGTAGAATTCTTTCACGTGGCTCACAAGATCGCCTTTCCCTCGATATTTGTCAAACTTGGGTGTTTCAAAGTTCTTGGGGAAGGGTATGGCATTGATAGATCTATCAAATGGGTAAGGACAAACTTCCTCAAATTTGAAGATCTTTGCTTCAATTCCAGCATGTAGCTCTTTTAAAGCATTCTTCATTTCCTCCCATTCTGAATTGGCTGGTGGGGGATTGTTATTTGCTAGCATGTTGATCCCTCTCACGAGATAGGGGTTGAATGGAGCTAGTGAATATAGAGGGTTTTGTGGAGGGTATTGCGGTGTTTGATCAATATAGATAGGTTGTTGGGGTGATGAGAATTGTAACTGAGGGGAATAGTGTGGTGGAGGGGGTGGCAATGCATGTTGTTGTTGTTGTATCTGCTAGAAGTAGGCATGTATCTGTTGAGGTGTTGGATAAGTGAGTTGAGGTGACTATGCACTTTCATTGGGTGGTGGTGTCATATTGCCAAAGGATGGTAGATAGGTGTTCTAAAGTGGAATGCCCCCAGTGGGTGGAATGAAGTAGTTGGGATTGATGGGTGCCCTGGTTTGTTGTGGTGGAGGGACCATTTGTGAGGTAGTGGAAGATAGCATAGCCAGGTAGTTGGCATAGCTAGGTTATAGCTACTGGGTACATAGGGTGGTGGAGTGTGTACTTGAAAAAGGATTCACAATTTGTTGTAGCACCTATGCAATGAGTGGATTGGGATTCTGCGCTGATGGTTGTGGTTGTTGGGTAGGTTGAATAGGAGGTGGTGCTGTGGCGAAAGGGCTATAATATGGATGTGCATGAGAAGCAAAGGGGTTTGTGTTTTGTGGTTGGGATTGTTGGGGTTGTTGCTGCTGAAGAGGTTGTTGTTATTGGATTNGGTTGAATAGGAGGTGGTGCTGTGGCGAAAGGGCTATAATATGGATGTGCATGAGAAGCAAAGGGGTTTGTGTTTTGTGGTTGGGATTGTTGGGGTTGTTGCTGTTGAAGAGGTTGTTGTTATTGGATTGGTTGTTGTTGCAGGATTGGGGGGATAGGAATTTGTGTTGAGGTGAAGGGGTTGAATTATGGTTGTTGTGTACAGGATGTAAATGGATTGGTGGTTTGCTGCTGTAAAGGTATGCCCAAGGCTTGTGTGGTTCCTTGGTAGTTATTCCAAGTGGATGAGGAAGCACCTTGTGCTGGTTGACTATTTTGAGGAAGTGGTGGTGGAGGAATTTGGTTGAATTATGCTTGTGAAAGAAATGTTGGCATACATTGTGAGTGTTTTGTTGGTGAAGCAGGGAAAGTGGGCCCTTATGGCACTAAGGGTTAATTATAGGTGTTGGTAGGTGGCATGCCTATGGTAAAGTATGCTTATTGTTGTGGGTATACTGTGGAGGAAAAGGAAGGAACGGGCATGGAGATTTGAGTGCTTTGATGTTGTGAACTGGTTGTTGTATTTTGAATGGGCTAAGTGGGGATGGGTGGAATGTTGGTTTGTGGAGTGTTGACTGGTGGTGGTGGGAATTATGCAAAAAATGTTGGGATTGTTTGGGAAAGTGGAGTGACTGTGTTTTGAAGAGTCTCAGGCAAGTGCATAGAGATGGGATGTATTTCTTGCATTGTAGATGGTGGATTAGGAGGCGGGGCTCCCATGACTGTGACCAAGGTAGATGGAGATGTTGTATGCATGATGGAAGGTGGGATGGAAGGGTGTATCATCTATGAGATAAGATATCCTACCTATAAGGCTCGATAAAGGGGATCAACAACTTCATTTTGGATGTTATAAGGACTTGCTCCTAAAATTCCCATAGGTTGTGTAATAAGCGTGGGTATAATCCAAGGTGGGAATTGGATTCCTTGTTGCTGAATATCAGTGAGTACTTGATTGTTATTACGTCCACTCATGGCTCTTACCATGTGAACATGCACTAGATGATTGATGAATGTTTTGATAGTACTCACGGTGGGAATCTCATTAGTGTCTACCCAAATGTGCTGGATAGGTAGGTTCTATTATGGATCAAAGGAATCCATCGTGTTAGAGTGATCTATCATTGGGTCAGAAGAACTACCTGACTGATTAAGGGCCATTTATTTCCTCTTCTTAGTGGCTCATGTGATGGGTGGCATGAAATGAATGTCCTAAAGAGATGGATGCAAGATGCAAGATAAAATGCAAGGATTGTTCTAAAAAAGACTAAGGATGACGATGCTAAGATGATAATCTAGGATGACATTGTCTATGATGATGGGGATGCTTCCTGAAAGACTAAGGATGAATTGGTAAAAAAAGACTGATTAAGGATTGCTTTCCTAATGTATGATCAAGGTGGATATGATTGCCAAAACCTAGGACAAACTTGTGGTCTTCGATTTGATGGGATTCTCGATCAATGTGAACCAACCTTTTGCTCAAGGTGATGAGGTTTCACAGACTGAAGGGGTTATCTTAGAATAGTGTGTCATTCTAAAGATGTATAAGATGATGATCCTTGACTTAGGATGAAGGGTAAGCAACTCAAGAAGAGGATAGGATATCAAGTGAAGGATGCACTTTCTATGATGATAAGGATTGCTAAAAGTTGATGCAAGGTTTCTAGGATGGATCTAGGATTTGCTAAGATTGGTTTAGGATTAACTAGGATGGTTTAGGATTGGTTTAGGATTGCTAAGGGATGATTTAGGATTGAATGTTGATTTATGCTAGGATTATGCTTTGGATGATGTGTGATGTGATTCTAGGGATGACAACTAGGGAAGTCCAAAATGCAGGCGAAGTGATCTAAGAAGAGGAAGAGTGACCGATTGTAGTGATGAAGCTACTAGGCATACTATGTGAAATCAAGTACGTGTGTTTGCATGAACAAATAGATGATAAGCCAGATTGGTGGAGTGCTCAAAGTGAATGAAGGCATTGTTGGTGCAGAATTTCTATAGAAAATAAAGAATTTTGTAGTTGTACTGGACCCTCTCGTATTCCTCAAGTTTGTGGTTTTCTGCCTTAATGATTTCAGTGATATAGTGATATTTCTTGGCCTCTTTGGTTATGGCCTTTTTTTCTCGGTAGATATGTGGCAAAGGAGTCTTCACTTTTGGATGCTTGGTGGAATGGGACATAAGTTCAATCTGATACTTTTGTAGGCAGTGACTATGACAAGTGTGCCTTGGATTATTTTTGCTTTTGGAACAAGTGATGAACTTTTGGAATTTGTGAGAAAAAAATCTTGCAAGAGGCAAAGCAACCTTTCAAGAAGTATGAAATGTCGATCTACTTGGAAAAAGGACTTTCAAAACCTTTAGATTTGTGTATGTTCAAGAACTATTTTTCACAAGGTTTGTAACACTAAAAACATGTACACGCACTTTCTACCTTAAGGATGCGGTGAGCTTGAAAACCTTTGTTTGCATACGTAGGCACACACACAAGAGATATTCAGAATATGACCACCATCAAGCATGCTATGGCTCCATGATTTCATATTAGCTGACTCCAAACACTTAGGGTGGCACAAATATGTGAATTTCTTGGGGAAGTTACTATCTTCCTTGCCCAACCGGTTATCAAGCTTTTGGGGATGGATCAGGTAGGTTGCTAGATTGATTAGTTGATAGTATTTTCATGGTGTCCCCACAATCAATTTATATGGTGTGACTCACTTAAGAGCCTATTTTAATCATGTCGATATGTTGGGGATTTCACCCAGTCCAGACTACCATTGAACATGACCCACCTGAGCTTGAAAGGATATAGAGGCTCTTTTGGTTAGCGCCTTATTTATATACTGACCGAATGATTTTACCAGTTTGGGGTCATTCTCTAAAAGGACTCATGCTTCTTCTAGACAGGCCCCTCTAAGCAAATCTGAAGATTTATCAAGAGTAGATCTACAAAAAAAAGTTCAAATGGTCACAATCACCTTTCTCTTGCACCAACGACCATGAGAGCCAATGGGAGAGGATAGTGCACAAAGTGAGGTTGCATTCTACAAAGATTTGTGCAAGTGCACCAAACACATGAGACACGCGATTGATTTCTGATAAGTTAAGCAATGTGTGTTTGATCTAAAACTGAAATGAACTCGCAAGCTTGTTCTTTTTATGAGCACCAAAGTGAGATATTTTTTGCCTTGTTCAATTTGTCTTTATGCATTCGAGATTGAGTTCATTTGATGTTCAATTTTAAACCCAATACGAAATGTGTGATTGCTTTGTCAAATTTTAAAACCCAAAAAGCGAAGTGTTTGATAGTTAGTTTAATTTTAAGATCCAAAAACAAGATGTGTGATTTGATTGTTCAGTTTTAAACCCAAAATCAAATGTTTGATTTGTTCATTTTCCTTAAAGCATTC
>MU226815.1:345105-360461 GCA_018584345.1 Thuja plicata
TTGGAAACAAGTCCTAGGCGAGCTAGATGGTCCGGCTAGGGAACTTGTAAGGAAAGGAGATAGAGTGAGAAAGGTGCATGACTGATCTGATTCAGTCATGGAGAGTAAGATGAGATGAGGAGTGAAATATTTCGGTGGGTAGGGAACCTGGGAAAGAGGGAATAGGATAGTCCTTCTGGTCAGGGTCTGAGAGCAGCCCTAAGAGACTCAAGGGTGAGTCTAGAGAGTCCTGAATTGAATAGGATTCCTGGTGAGATTCCTAGAAGAGAGTAGGAATTTCAGAGAGTAAGGTGACCTCCCCATCAGTAATGAATCAAAGTCAATAAAATGAACAAGAGTTTGATCAAGACACTATGATATAATTAAAAATAATAAAATGAGATGAGTGAACTCACCTTCAAAGAGAAAAAGTCAAAGCTTGATGGGATGAAGGTGAGGTAGAGTTGATGAAAAACAAAGGTGGTAGAGTTTTAATGTGAAAGAGAGCTAATGCGCTATGTAGAATGTTAAAGATGGTGAAGGACATTTCCCAAAAACCAATAAGAAGTATGAATAAATGTCAATCAGCCCAAATGAAGCAAATTTTGATATTTTAAAGAAATCTAAAGGATTCTTAACATTGACAGGAAGAGGTGTTGCATTCTAGAAAAAAGTATTTGTAGCATCCCAATGGCTACCTATGTATTTTTAGATTTACGGGATGAATATGCATTGTGCAGGCATCTCGACAACATGTACATGTCCTAAAACAAATAGGTTGCATGATTAAGAATTCAAATAGGAAAGGTGACAACAAGGATGGAGGGATATCAAGGCTTACATAAAATTTCAATTTTAGGCTAATGTAGAGGTATTATGAAATGAAGTATTACATGAGGTGTAATATAGGACACTACAATTTGTCAATGATTATATTTCACTTTCATTAAAAATAACCCTAGTGTTAAGAGTGAGATTTTATTCTAAGAAGTGGAGTGCATTTTTGGGACCCAATAGGCTAAACATCCAAAAGTATTACAATAACAATATAACTTTTAATGTGATGCTAAAAAGGACCCACAACCTATTATTTATTGGAATCGTTGTTGGCATAACTTATGATGTGATGATACAGATTTGGTGTTGTGATGATCAGTTATTGTGTTGTCATTGATGTCAAGTATTGACCTAGTGTTCTTAGTATGTTTCCATATATGTGAGAAGGATGAACAATGGTTTTAGTGGTCACGATCCTTATGGGGGACTTGGGAATGTCTTTGGATACTAACTGTATGATCGCAATTGTTGGATGTTTGTTTGAAGTATGTCAGGGCAATTGCTAAAACAATCTGTGACTTGCAATGAGTGATTTGATCGGTTTATCAAATGTATGATGAGTTAGGTGGTGCAATCATAGGATTGTGTTGTTGATATAGTTTTGAGTTCATAGTTGTGACCGCAACTGATTTGGTCGATCGTTAAGCATGTTTTGAAGTTTCAGAAGTCATTTCAGTGAAAGGTGACAGTGTTCTTGAGCTACTGATGGTGATCTTCATTTGGCAATCAGTGATCGAGTTGCGATAAATCATGTGTGTTCCATCTATCATGTTGATGTGTCCCAATTCATTTATGGTGATGTATTGGCTTTACATTGATCGAGGTAGATGTTTTATCATGTAGGTTGAGTTGGTCAAAACGTGTTTGACTATTCTTGATAAAATTACTTGTTTGAGTCTATCTTGTTGCCGACCTATTTGGTAGAGAAGTTTTTTTATATTGGGATGTGTATTTTGGCATGATCACTTTGAGCACGAAGATTGAAAGGTGATTTCAAATGTGTTAGGTGAGATCTAGGGCGGTGGTCGCCTTAGGGCTTGAGCAGTGATATTTATATCATCAAATCAAAGATTTGTGTGTGTAGATCATGGATGTGAAGATGCGATCAAGCCAGAGTATTCTAGAGTAATCTAATGAGTGAGTGAATGTGTTACAGAGGATCTGATCAAGCAAAGGATTTGCTATTTGATAGATCAAAAGATCCTAACAGGTTTTTCTATTGTAAATCCCTTAACCAGGTAGATCCTAATAGATCTTATTTGTAAATCTCTTAACAAAGTGGCTCATTAACTTGAGTTTGAAATCTCCTAACAGGGCTAGAGGAAAATCCCATAACTGGGTGACACCTAACAGTGTCTTTGTAAACTCCTAACAAGGTTAAGCTCATAACACAATGTACTTCATAAGAGTACTTTATTTGTGGGTCTTCATTCCCACCGTGGTTTTCGCCCATTTGGGTTTCCACATGAAAATATCTGTGTTATGTGTTGCATGCTTTGTGGTGGTTGTGTTTATTGATTAAGTTTCATTTGCATATCTATCGGTGAACTTGTGAATGTTGTTTTTGAGATAAAGAAGAGAAAATTTGCAGATATCTTGGATAACTGATTCACCCCCCCTCGCAGTTATCTTGGATCCCTAGGACTAACAATTGGTATCGGAGCATTGGTCCTCTTTTTGGTGAAGTTTAACAACTCGAGGTCAAGATCCAAGAATGACTAGGAAGGAAGGTCCTAAATTCACAAGGGAAAACTACTCGGTGTGAAGTGGAAGAATGAAGCTTTATATAAAAGGTATGGGAAACCAATATTAGAATCATGTTCTTAATAGATATGTTACACCACCTGGAACTCTTAATGTAAAAGAACAACAAGAGAACACTACTACTATGGAAGGCATTGCAAGTACATTATCAGATGCAAAGTTTGTTGATATTCAAGAGTTGGAGACCGCCTATGATATGTGGCAGAAATTGAGGTTAGTCTATGATGGTGATGCTCATTTACAAAAAGCTAAGGTTGACAACTTGAAAGGAAAGTTTGATGACATGAGGATGGTTGAAGGTGAAAACATTGAGAAGTATGGTCAGAGAATCAAAAGACTGGTTGTTGCTATCAGAAGTGCAGGTGGAACCATTGAAGATGATGATGTTGTAAGTAAAGTTTTGAGAACCTTGTTACCTCTTTATGCTATTAGGGTTTCTTCTATTCAGGAGTTAAGATCTTTAGGAACTGGTGTTGTCACTCTTGATGCATTGATTGGAAAGTTGACTACTTTTGAGCTTAGCAATTATGATAAAAGTATTCCAAGGATTGAAGCTGCATTTAGGGCATCTTTGTCTCTTGCACCTACAAGGAAAGGTAAGGAAGCTAGTTATGAATTTTCTGCTATGTCTAGTTACTCTAGTGATTATGACTCTATCATGTCTGAGGAAAGGAAACAAGAAGAATTGGAAGCATTGATTGCTAGGAGGTTACCTAGAGGAACTGGTAAGTACAAGGGCAAGATACCTCTTAAATGCTTCTCATGTAACAAGATTGGACATTTTGCTTCCAATTGTCTTGATGATGATAAGAAGGAAAAGTATAAGAGATTCAAGGATAAGAACAAGAAGACTTGTTTTATTGATGAAGATGGTGTTATCGATGAGGAATCTGAGGGTAACAAGGAAGATGAATTTACCTTTGTTGTTGTTAAGGAGGATCACCCTGTAGATTGTGGAAAAGCCTTGATTTCTAACATGGATCATAGTGGTGATTGGGTAATAGACAGTGGATGTACACATCACATGACCGGTGACAGGAGTAAGCTCACTAAGTTGGAAGAATGTGATGGTGGAGCAGTAAGGTTTGGTAACAACTCTACTTGTCTAGTAAAAAGAATAGGATCTATTGCACTTAATAGGAAAACAGGTTGTGATAATGTTTACTGGGTTGAAGGCCTAGGATATAATTTGTTGAGTGTAGCATAGTTGAATAACAAAGGCTATCTTGTTGAGTTCAAAGGAGGTGTATGTAGGATACTTGGAAGATTTGGTGACTTGATTGCTACTGGTATGTAGACTAAAGGTAACTTATTCCATCTGAATAGTATAGTAACATGTTGTCTGATTGCAAAAGTTGATGATAGTTGGTTGTGGCATAGGAGATTTTGTCATGTTAACTTTGATAGCTTGGTCATAGTCAGTAAGATGAATATTGTTAGAGGTTTGCAACAACTAGTAAAACCAGACAATGTAATGTGCAAGGAATGTCAGTTGGGAAAGCTAACTAGTTTTGTTTTTATCAGTTAGTCATTTTTATTTGAAGGTATTTTGGATTTGATATGTACTGATTTGTGTGGTCCTATGAGAACAAGAAGTTATTATGGAGATAAGTACTTTATGCTTTTTGTTGATGATTACTATAGGATGATGTGGGTTACTTTTCTAAAAGAAAAATCAGATGCATTCTATATGTTTAAGTTGTTGAAAGCACGAGTTGTAAAGGAAACATGTAAGAGCCTGAAGTGCTTGAGATCCGACAGAGGGGGTGAGTTCACATATGTGGAATTCACTGAGTTTTGTGAAGAACGTGGAGTTAAAAGGAGAATGTCAGCACCTAGAACTCCTCAGCAAAATGGGGTTGTAGAGAGAAGGAATAAATCTATTATTGATGCTGCAAGAACCATGATGATTCAAAAGGATGTGTCTAAGATGTTTTGGAGAGAATTTGTTTTCACTATTGTTTATACATTGAACTGGGTACATGTGAAGGACACCAATAAGACTCCCTATGAGTTATGGTTTGGTCACACACCTAGTGTGAAATACTTCAAAGTTTTTGGGAGCAGATGCTACATAAAGAGAAATGAATATACTAGGAAATTTGATCCTAAGAGTGATGAAGGAATATTCCTAGGATATTCTTTGAAGAGAAAAGCATACAAGTGTCTAAACAAAAGAGCCAACAAGATGATAGAGAGTGCAAATGTGAAGATTGATGAATTCTCAAAAAAGAATGATGGTTCCAACAAGAATACATCAGGAGATGGTCAAGGGATTGTGCATGTTCAACCGATGGAGCAAGAAGTTGCAAATCAGAATAATGAATAAGAACCAATTCAATCGGTAGAAGAGGCTTGTAGACCTGAACCGACGTTACCAAGGTATGCAAAGTTGAATCATTCTGTTGATCAAATTATTGGTGATAAGGATGTTGGTGTTCAGACTAGAAAAAAAGATTAGAGAAAGTACTTGTCTGATTTCTTAACATGAACCTAAATTTGTTAAAGAAGTATTGAAGAATGAAGATTGGGTTAAGGCCATGGAAGAAGAATTGGACCAAATAAAGAAGAACAATACTTGGGTAGTTGTTCCTAGACCCGTTGATAAGAATGTGATTGGAACTAAGTGGGTATTCAAGAATAAACTCGATGAATCCGGTGAAGTTGTCAGAAATAAGGCAAGACTAGTGGTTAAGAGTTATGCACAAGAAGGCTTGGACTATGGAGAGACTTTTGCACCAGCGGCTAGACTTGAAGGAGTAAGGATTTTGTTAGCATATGCTGCTTACAAAGGATTTAAAGTTTTCTAAATGGACGTCAAATTTGCATTCTTGAATGGAATTCTGGAAGAGGAAGTTTACATAGAACAACTTGATGGTTTTGCACTATGAGAAGATGAAGACAAGGTGTGCAAGCTATAGAAGGAACTTTATGGTTTGAAGCAGGCTTCAAGGGCATGGTATGGGAGATTCCACTCATATTTGATCAAGATCGGTTTCATCAGAACAAGTGAGGACAACAATGTTTACTTGAAGGTTGAAAAGGATGAACAAATGTTGATTGTTGAACTTTTTGTGGATGACATCATTTTTGGTGGAAATGATGAGATGAGCATTGCTTTTGCTAATGAAATAAGGGCAAAATTTGAGATGCTTATGTTTGGGGAGATAAAATTCTTTGTTGGATTGCAAATATCTTAGCTTAGTGATGGGATCTACATCAGCCAAGAAAAGTATGTGAGGGAAGTGTTGAAGACCTTTGGGTTAGAAGATTCTAAACCGGTTGGAACTCCAATAGTGACCATTTGTAAGCTATCCAGGGAAGATGACTCTAAAGAGTTAAATGCAACTTTATACAGATCTATGATCGGTAAGTTGCACTATGTAATGCCCCGCCAGGGAACCCATGAGAACTTAACCTAAACAAGACACAAAGTTCACAAAATATTTTTTTTAAAAGTTTACAAACAATAATAATAATAACAATGCGGAAGCAACACAATGAAGAACAAGACATACATGAAATACAACTCAACAAGGATTACAACTCTCGAGGGTTCCTTGACGTAGAATTACTAAAACAAACTAATCTACGATTACAATAATAAAGAACTGACATAAAGGTTACATAATCTGAAACCAATAACTTACATCATAGTAGGCCTGATATAACATAGGCAGTTGGGATTGTTGCAAGATTTCAAGCGAACTCAAAGGAATCCCATATGGTGGCAGTAAAAAGAAGCTTTAGATACTTAAAAGGGACTGAAGACTATGGTCTTTGGTATGCTCACAAAGGAGGTTCTACTTTGAGTGTTTTCACTAATGCAGATTGGGCATGTAATGTGGATGATAGGAAGAGCACAAGTGGAGGAGATTTTTTTCTTGGAGAAAGACCTGTGTCATGGACAAGCAAGAAGCAAAACTGTATTTCACAATTTATTGCAGAGGCAGAATATGTTGTTGTTGCCTATTGCACTCAAGTTGCTTGGATGAAGCAGATATTGGAAGGTGTCAAGGAGCAGGTAACTGAACTAGTGTGTATCTATTGTGATAATACTAATGTTGTTAACATATCCAAGAACCCTATGATGCATTCTAAGCCCAAGCATATTGCAATTAAGAACCATCTTCTTAGAGAGAAAGTTCAATAGAAAGAGGCGCAGTTGGAATATGTGCCAACTAAGGAGAAGGTTGCCAATATTTTTACAAAGCCACTACCTAAGGATATGTTTGAGTATCTAAGAGGCAAGTTGGGGGTTATCCCCCTACCTGAGAAGAATTAAAGTGATGTTGTTGCATTAGTCCAATGTTGTGTACTAGAAATATTTGATTGGATTGATGTAATAAGGAGATACTCCTTAGGGGGAGCAGTCGGTGGTAAAGGTACTGATTACTTGGTTGCGATCAATCATATGGTTTCTTTGGCATTGTTGTCAAAGGGGGAGAGAAGTAATGATAAGTGGCAAGCTAAGCATTGAGACAGATCAGAGAGAAAGTGAGAAAGGGGGAGACACATAATAGTTGGACAGAGCAAAACACAAGCAGAGTAGATTATCTGATTGACAAAATGTTGAGTTGTCATCAATGCAAAAGGGGAAGATTGTTGGCATAAATGATGATGTGATGATACGGATTTGGTGTTGTGATGATCAATTATTGTATTGTCATTGATGTCAAGTATTGACCTAGTGTTCTTAGTATGCTTCCATATATGTGAGAAGGATGAACAGTGGTTTCAGTGGTCACGATCCTTATGGGAGACTATGGAATGTCTCTGGATACTAATTGTGTGATTGCAACTGTTGAATGTTTGATTTGTGCAAGTTATTTTTGATTGAAGTATGACAAGGCAACTACTAAAACAGTCTGTGACTTGCAATGAGTGATTTGATTGGTTTATCAAATCTATGATGAGTTAGGTGGCACGATCATGAGATTGTGTTGTTGATACAGTGTTGAGGTCATAGTTGTGACGACAACTGATTTGGTTGATCAGTAAGCATGTTTCGAAGTTTCAGAAGTTGTTTCAGTGAAAGGTGACAATGTTCTTGAGCTATCAATAGTAGATCTTCATTTGGCGATTGGTGGTCGAGTTGCGATAAATCATGTGTTCCAGATGTCATGCTGATGTGTCCCAATTCATTTATGGTGATGTATTGGCTTTACATTGATCGAGGTAGACATTTTATTAGGATGTAGGTCGAGTTGGTCAAAATGTATTTGACTATTCTTGATAAAATTAATTGTTTGAGTTTATCCTGTTGCCGACCTATTTGGTAGAGAAGTTTTTTATATTGGGATGTGTGTTTTGGTGTGATCTCTTTGAGCGTGAAGATTGAAAGGTGATTTCAAATGTGGTAGGTGAGATCTAGGGCGGTGGCCACCTTAGTGCTTGAGCAGTGATATTTATATCATCAAATCAAAGATTTGTTTGCATAGATCGTAGATGTGAAGGTGCGATCATGCCAGAGTAATATGATGAGTGAATGAATGTGTTACAAAGGATCTGATCAAGAAAAGGAGTCTTTATTTTACAGATCAAAAGACCCTAACATGTTTTTCTATTGTAAATCCCTTAACCGGGTAGATCCTAACAGATCTTATTTGTAAATCTCTTAACAGAGTGACTCATTAACTTGAGTTTGAAATCTCCTAACAGAGTTCCTCCTAACAGGGTAAAGCTCCTAACAGGGCAAGAGGAAAATCCCATAACTGGGTGACACCTAATAGTGTCTTTGTAAACTCCTAACGGGGTTAAGCTCCTAACAGGGTGTACTTTAGAAGAGTACGTTATTTGTGGGTCTTCATTCCCACCGTGGTTTTCACCCATTTGGGTTTCCACGTGAAAATCTGTGTTATGTGCTGCATTCTTTGTGGTGGTTGTGTTTATTGATTAAGTTTAATTTGCACATCTATCAGTGAACTTGTGAATGTTGTTTTTGAGATAAAGAAGAGAAAATTTGCAGATATCTTGGATAACTAATTCACCCCCTTAGGAATTTCAATCGTAGGGTAATATAAATAACATAATTTTTTTTAGCAAAGGGCTAGAAGCCTATATATATTGATAATATAAACGTTTACATGATTTTAAAAGTAATAAGGCTATTTTAAGCTAGATTGATCAACCTATTTCACTACCTACTAGCAGAGCCAATAAGGCTATCAAAAGAACTATGTCTAACAACTATAAAATAGACATATAAAAAATGAGATCCCAAACATATTATAAAGAATCGACACCATATCTAGTGGCATTTGAATAATTTGAAGTACTGTAACTTCCAAAATTTATAACTCTTCATCAAATTCTTGTAACAAAATTAGGAATCCCCTCTGTCTACAGGTTTGAGCAAAAATTTTCCATATCACAATAACTACTCTCCACTTGACCTATTCTTCCATGTAAGAAACAAAGAGCAAAATTGGAAATTTATTCTTCCATATCCAATGGTTCAAGATCACCCAGGCGTTGTTGGACATCATCCCTGGATTTGCTTGCAAACATTTCTCATTGGAGCTGCCATCATCCTCTACCACAACTTGCCCTAGACATTATTTAAATATGGTACTGGTTAAAGGAGGTTGATTGGGTGTTCATGGTCCAGTAAAACAAGTAAACCATTAACCTTGTTGCATATTTTCTCTACAAGTTCATAACTTAGAACCCTTCGATGCCTATACAACGCTATTCTCATGTACCTATAATTTTGGGTTGCTAGTGCATTCTTAATACTATCATACACAACTACAAAAGTGTGTCCATTGAACAAGAACTCATGAGGGAAAATCACTCCAACATTAACATTTCCTTTTCATAGATCATAGTGTTGTACAACCAAAATAAGAGACTTAACAAAAATTACCCCTTCTTTAACAACTTTCTGAACTATTAATATTACCCCTTCTTTGACAACTTTCTGAACTATTAATTCTAATTAATGCAGATAAAGACTGTAATAAGTCAAGAGCGTTTGAAAGAAACACAAAGATCACCTAAGATGGGGAGATGATACGTTGAGCATTTGGAGAGAAAACCTCTTCTTCTATGATTCACTTGACATTCTTCCCAAATTGGAATCAATGCATATTGAAAATGGTGCCTAGGTCATCATCTGAGATTGGCCCTACAAATGGTCTTTCCCCAACTGCCGGAGGAATTCAGAGTCGGTAATTGTGGGGCATATACTCCATATGTCCTTCACTATGGTGTTTGCATGCACTGTCTATGGGGTAGGAAATTTGCACCTTAGTAAACAAAATATGTTGTTAACGCAATATGTTAACAACATGTGTGTTAGTCTATTGTGTTAATGTGTGTTAGTAATTTGCAAAGAAATACAATAGACTACCACACATGTTAACATATTGTGTTAACAACATATTTTGTTTACTAAGGTGCAAATTGCCTGCCCCATATACAGTGCCAATTTAAATCACTTCAAACCATGACACAAATGCACAAAAATCTCCTTTCTGTTGCATTGATTTTGGAAAGGTATTATCATATTGACATTAATGAATGCATCAACATCAAAGTCACACATGCAAAGCATGAAAATATGAGTTGTTAATAGTGAAAAACCATCTCCTAAAAAATGGCGAGGGAAAGCACAAAATTCATGAATTTGAAAAGACTAATGCATTTATAACCCAACGATCATTATTGATTAAAGCCGACATTAAAGATTCATTATAATCTTGTAATGCATTGGTCATTTAATGTAATCATCCTTTGAGAATGGGAATGGGCCCTCCTTAATAATAATACCATCCCTTAAAATAATGAGATTAGCCTCCTACGTATAGCCAATTCCTTTGGATGATCTATTTCATCAACTATTATATGGTGTCTATGTGGGCAATTTTGCCACGTGCTATCCCAAGGAGAGTTTTCCGTATAGGATATGTAGGACCCTTTGTTAATATGTTTGTCTTTAACACTTTCATATTAAACTAACTTTGCCAACTATGGGTAGTTTTCCATGAAAACATGTCATCCAAAGTATCAATTTCCTTGCCATCTTCTCCCATGTTGGCTAGTGAACCAACAATCTTATTTCCCTCTCTATAGGTATGTGAAAAAATGAAGATTTCAAATGAATCCAATAGATCCCAAGCCTATTACAGTATATATTTGAGGTGCCAGTTGAAACTTTTCCTATGTTTACATGCATTTATTATGAGAAATGAATCTCCCTCAACATGTATCTTCTTATAGTCCAAATTATTAACTAAAAGTAAGCCTTGTAGTAATGCACATGATTTTGCCACATTATTTATCCCATGTAGAAGAGCAACTGATTTCCCTCCTAATAAGCTACCCATTTGATCTCTTATGCACATACCAACTCTTGATGTGCTTGGGTTTCCTCTCGATACCCCATCAAAGTTCATATTGACAAATTGAGGTGTAGGAGGATGCCACTTGATCTAACTCCTATCAATGTTAGCCTTAAAGAGTAGTTAATTCCCATTGATTGGAAGAGAAATGTTGGTCCAACTCTTTAACATGTGGCTATCCCATGAAGTAAATGAAAAAGAACAATGTTTATGGTTTTGGACATATGAATTAACAACTTCAGAGATGGTCCTGTTTTAGCTTCTTGGATTTTCTCAAACGAAAAAAATATCTTTCCTAAAGATTCTTTTATTACGCTCCCACCAAATTGACCATAGCATCATCACTGGAGTAATTCTCCAAATGCTACGGTGATCCATTGTTTCCAATTCTTGTTTACATAATACACAGTTAAATGGCTCGACAATATGTAGCTTGGTTAGTCTATCACTGGCGAGAATTCTCTTTCATAGTGCTAGCCAAGCAAAACTTCTTGCTTTAGGCATAATCATACCATTCCAACAAAATGAATAAGCTCTTTGAAGGGGTTGTTGGCTTTCTCTTTTCTGAATGGCTTTATATCCCTATTTTCCTTCCTTAGTAGGTGCTCATATGATTGAATCAAGTTTATTAGTTATGAAGAGAAGTCTTTCTGCAAAAATCTGATTGACTGGTGTTTTCTATTCTTCTTCAATTCAGGCAGTTTATAAGTATTTCCAAGTTGCCTTCCCAGAGAGGCCATCAATGGCATCAATGTAATCAATAATTCTTGTTCCCCACATCTCGAAGAGGATTGGTATTTCTTATTGTAATTGATAATTTTCCCTTGGAGAATACCCATTCCATGAGTCATTCCAAAACTGTGCACTTTCTCCATTGTGAACCTACCACGAGAAATAGTCCGTGACTATATTTATGGACACTATCATGAAGTTTCACATTGCTAATCCATCAGGTGTATTTGAGATTGTGAAGATTTTGATTGGTTGTAAAGTGTCCAAGTATTTTACTTGCATAATTTGATACCATAATGAAGTTGGATTTGTGTACATTTTACATATGAGCTTCCCACCGATAGCCTTATTTATTTTGTTGAGCTGATGAATACACACACCTCTTGCGGCCTTATCTACTACCATATTATCTAGGGAAATTAAAGGAACCTTTTTAGCATTTGATAGGTTTCCTTTCCAAAGAAATTTTCTGATGAGCTTTTCAATTTTCATTATTACTGAATTAGGTGCCTTTAATACAATAGTGTAGTAGTTTGGTAACACTACTAGGATTGATTTTATAAGGAGTATCCGACCCGAGAAGGTCAACCATCTCACCTTCCATGCTGTAATTTAGAGTTTGATCCTCTTAATCACTAAATTCCAATATGAAGC
This sequence comes from Thuja plicata, assembly GCA_018584345.1. NCBI lineage: Eukaryota > Viridiplantae > Streptophyta > Pinopsida > Cupressales > Cupressaceae > Thuja > Thuja plicata. Next base: position 357,417 of record MU226815.1, read on the forward strand.
CTTATTTGTTCCCATGAAAAAAGGAATGTCTGAGTATGTTCTTGGAAGCTCACTGAACTAAAACTGAAGGGTTTGTAAGATCTTCCTTTTTATCACTTTCTTTGTGTTGAAGATGTAGATGATAGATTTTTGTTGAAGCTCACATAAATTTATTGAGTGTGACCTAGCTTATAATAAATACACTTATAAACGAATAAATGACTTAGACATTTATTAAGTGATCTATGATTAGTTTTGGATGTCTATGCATGAAGGTTTCATTTTTCTATGTAGCATATTAGACAATTAAATCATTCTACCAAATGAGGTACTCTATGACTATCTTAGTCTGTAGCTTCTTTGTGTATGTTAGGAGAAAGACTTCAACATACAATATGACTCTTCTCGCTTCATAAGTATTATTTAGAAATTTCTATCCTATAATCCATCGTCTAATAACTTTATTTGAATATGAGACATGAAAAATTAGACTTTTATTGTTAGAGGTAATGTCAGTTTGCATGGAAATTGCCTATCTTCTACAAAATATTATAAGAAATATAATATTAATGGTTAGATATAATTAATTATTCTATCAGTACTTTGGTGACATTTGATTATGCGGGTTTAGCCTTGGAAAAACTCAATGACCTATGTCAAAATTCTTTTCACTCCAATACTAGTCAGATTGTTGCTTGATTTGGTTGTGTTGTGACTAAGTTGCCATTGAGGCTAGAAAGTACATTCATTGATGTTGAATGTGATCTTCCACATTGTAAAATATTTATGTAACCTTCAACTATGATATGATGGATGGAGAGTACTATCCACAAACGCATAAATGGGGAAATTTTTGGAGTATGGATGAAAGTGGTACAATATATAATGCCTTGCCAACAAACCCTATAGGAAAAGAGAAAAAATACACAAGAATACATGTTTTTTTTTTCTGAAACATTTACATTAAACATATCATACAAAGATCTCAAACTCAAAACTCAAGGATAGGTTGAATGGTTGCTAGACTACACTACACGAGGAAGTATAGAAACTATGAAACTCAATCAAGAAAATGGAAAGGTTTCCTCACACATTTGACAAGATAAACATGGTACTTAGACTCACCCAAGACCCTCCTTGAAGTTTTAGAATTTAACTAAAAAAAGTAGACCATTTTTCTAGGTCCTAAGCATCATGAATGAGCTCTGTCAAGCACCAAATTGCACCCCAACACCACAATCACTATCCAAATAAATCTAAACCTTCACAAGTCTTGTATAAGGGTTATATGACTCTTATAGCTTCACAAAAAAACTAAAAAAAGTCAAATAGACGCTCCAAGCTCCTTAATTGTCTTCAAACTGAACTGCAATTTTTAGGGTCAAAAGGACACATTTGTAGAGTAGCACATTTGTTCAATAGAAGGGAAATTATATCACCAAAAGGGAACTTATGTTCACTAGAAGGGTGCATTTGTTCACTATAAGGGCACACTTTTGTTTAGAGAAAAAAATGTGATTTTGCAAATATAGTCAGCTCATCCTAAACTCCTTGACGTCAACACTAACACATTGAAATACATCCTAGTTAACATTTTTACACTTTGAACACCTTCCATAAAATCCCAAATAGACCGAGATTGACTCAAATGCACACAAATGTTACCTCGATTTGCTTCCACTTAACTGAAAACACAAGATAATGTTGAGATAGAACAAGACATCCTCAAGACACTAAATGACATCAAAAAACAACATATAAGTTCATTTTATGCACCAAATGAAGTGTTCCTATGATAACCTTCAAGTTACCTCATGTGCTCATAATGAAATATTATATAACTAGCATGCCTGGGGCAAGTGCACCAAGATGGTGTGCAAAAAATGGGTATAAGTGGCCACTTTTTTTTCTCGGAAATTAGGTAAACATAAAATTGGAAGAGAAATTTGAGTCATGCANTCAAAATTAGATGATGTGCAAAGAACAAGAACAATAGTAATCCAAGTCTAGTTTCTAAACTAGTAAAGTTTATAAAAAAATGGATAAGATTAAGATGATCAAATCCTTTGCGCACAAAACATTGTTGCTGATGTTTTCAAAAAAATATAACATAGTGTTTGGCATGCACATAAAAAATTTATAGTTATATTAGTATTTTGAAAAATTCACTGGTAGAAAGACAGTTAAGAGTGAGAACTAGGTGTCTATTTTTTGTAATTTTTTGTTGAGCATTTTTTTAATGATATTTTGAAATGGGCACATCCTGAAAATCAAGTGTTTGTGTGTGCATGACACATAATTTGCATCAAAATAATAAAAAAATATTTCTTTTTTTTTACAGTGTAAAGAATCAAGTGCACAACAATAATATATAATTTGTTTTAAATTTGGTCAAGTAGATCAAAAGTTGTTAAAAAAATGGTACACTCATGTCTCTAAGAACTATAGGGACACTAGTTAAAAAGAATCTTTAATATGTTAATGTTGTCCAAAAATACAAAAAAAATGGTTAAAAAGCTCAGAAGACGTGTGAAGTTATGGTGGTAATTTTACAAATACCCAATTGGTGACATGTAAACCTAATGATGTGTAAACTTGATGACGAGGAATTTGAGAAACTAGTTTGGATGGACAAAGGACATGAAAAAGGAGGGAAATGGAGGGAAATGAAATTCCAAGCCCTAGGGTTGTTATCCAAGCCTATTATCTAGGCATAATGTAATTGATTTTTTAAGCATTTAAAAACCCAATTGGGTTTTAAACACTAAAAAACTCAATTGGGGGTTTTAAATATTAAATAAATAAATATATGTGTGTGTGTGTGTGTGTGTGCATATCATTGCAAATTGTATTGTCTATCAACTAGGCAAGCTAGGTCACCATATTTAGTAGGTGATGAAGTTTTAGAATTGGAAAAATGCTTTGACAGAGGCGAAACTACTGAAAAAACTCATCCACTTGGAAATACTAGTGGACTTGAGTTGTTTGTGAGTAATGTGTTCAAGGCAAAGTGGACCCTCTCTCTCTCTCTCTCTCTCTCTCTCTCTCTCTCTCTCTCTCTCTCTC
>MU226815.1:361213-380898 GCA_018584345.1 Thuja plicata
TCATAGTTTATGATAAATTTCCCCTTTTTTTCACTCACTAATTTCTAATTGTGCATCAACCTTGTCATAATTTGACATAGTTTATGACAAATTTCCTCTTTCAAATTTGCCAATTGTCATAGTTTATGACAATTTCCCTTTTGCACACTTAATTGCTAAATTTTCAATTCCTCTTGCAAATTCTATAAATTGAGTTCATTTTCTCTCAATCTTTTAGCAACCATCATCTTTTAGATCTTCTCTTCATTTTGTCAATTTGATTTCATTGAGTGCATAGAGTCTTCATGGGAGCTACGTAAAACATTTTGAGAAGCAAGAAAGGCATTGGAGCAAGTTGAAGGGAGTTAGTTTGCTGAATTTATTCAATATCTTAGGCTATTTCCTTCATAGCTTTAATGTTACGATATGATCTATAATTTATGCATTTAGAGTTAGTGGTTCCTCTAGCATGCAATTATTTCTAATTTTCCTCTCCTACATTTGGTGAATTCGATGTGAACTTTTTAATTCTAATGGTTTTTTTTTTTTTTGATGTGTTTTGTAGATATAGGAACAAGATTCGTGCACTTGGGAGTCTAACTTGTGATACATGCATGATTTATAATTGTAAAAATGCAACGAATCATAATTTTTAATTGGTTATTAAAATGAACAACAAATTGCACATAGCCTAATTAGGGGGATAAATGAACTACAAATTTCACATAGTCTAATTAGGTGGATCAAAGAACCAAACAATTTTCACTTAGATCTAAATAGGTGGATAAATTGAACCCTATATTTTCACCTAGTTTTAGTTAGGAAGGGAAAGAACAACAACTTGTCTTATTTTGATCACATTTCCTTTCTTAAAGGGTTAATGAACAACAATTTTCACATAATTTTAATTAGGAAGGAAAAGAAAAACAAATTGTGCTATTTTGATCACATTTCCTTTCTAATTGGTAAATGAATCATATCTTCTTGGAATGTTTGGTGCATTAGGCACATTTTTTGTTAATCCAAAAAAGATTGAATGGCCGTATCCTCTCCCCTTGCCTTCATGGATCTTGGGTGCAAGAGAAACATTCTATCTTTTTTAGAGGGCCTGCCTCCTGAGAAGCTCATAAGGCTAGGTGAGAGGGAATGACCCAAGCGGTAATAGGCCAAAGCTAGGTCTCTATCCAAACCACTCTATAAATGTGTGATTGTGACCAAAAGTCTAATCAATGGTGTGGTTGGGTGATAGCTCTCCTTTAGTACCTTTTGAGGTGCATAAAACCTTGGTTCTCAAGGATGGGATACCTCTTGGGGGAGTTTATCACACTATCTTGAGATGGAGATGTTTGAGATGCTTCCATTGTTCCTTTCTGGTGTTCTTGGATCATTTTATGATCGTGTTGTTGGTTAGCATTGATCGAGGTGATCACATTTGGTGATTTGTTGAGCATCATTGGTGTTTCTTCATTTAGGATTTAGTCAACTTGGCGAAGTAACGTGTTGCAATCTTCAATACAGATTTGGAAAAGCTGTTGCATGCTTGTGGATTTTCTTTTGGGCCTTATCTAAGTCTTGGCCGACTTGATTTGGATCATCTTGAAGATTGAGCTTAAAGTTTATTTCATTTGTTCTTCTAGGCCTTGGTCGACCTTGTTGTTGATTATTCATTTGTAAATTGTATATATGGGAAATTATTTGTAATTACGAGTGTAGAGAAAAAAAGAAAAATATAGGGAATAAGAGAGGAGAAATATATCCTGCAAGAGAGACATAAATTATACTTCATTGGAACTGTATTGGCATTGGAGATGTTGTAAGTCAGTTCGGTTGTATTGGATAGTTTGTCCACCCTTTGTAATTGTGATTTGAGATTGATTGGTGAACCCGACTGAGGGTCAAATCATTGTATTATGAGAAGTGTGCTATAGACAGTGGGCTTGTAGATGCAAGTGCATTCTTCTTTGTTCTTATTTTCTCTTAACCGAGCAATTTTTTTTAACATAGTACATTTATCTTGTGGGTTTGAATCCCACCGGGTTTTTCCCTAAACTAGATTTCCTCATGAACAAATCTTGTGTTGTGGATTTTTCATTCTTGTTTATCTTTCAAATTTATAAGCGATTCAATTGTTAATGTATCAGAGCCTTGTCCTTTTGAAGAAGCTTGATCGTTTGAAGGAGATCCGACATGGCAAGCATTAGGAAAGAGTCCAAAGTTTGATAGAACCAAATACCTGAAATGGAAGGATCAGATGACTACTTATCTGATATGCATGTGAGATGAATATTGGGAGATCATAGAGAGCTTATTCCATTCCTAACGATCTGACTCAGGCTACTACTGATGAAAAGAATAAATTCAAAGAAAATATGATAGCAAGAGAAGCTTTGATGAATGCATTATCAGATACAAAATATTCTCACATCTATGGATTAAGAACAACACATGAGGTATGGAGTAAATTAGAGACTATTTATGAAGGTGATAGGTATGTAAAGAAATCTAAGTTTCAAGGTCTAAGAGCGAATTATCGGGACATGAAGATGAGCGAAAGTGAAACTATTTCATCCTATGTACAAAGAGTGAATGATGTTGTCAGTTCAATCAAATGTGTTGGTGGTACCTTGAATGATGATGAAGTTGTAAGAAAAATTATGAGATCCTTGCCTCCATCCTACAGTGAGAAGGTTGCAACTATCGAAGAACTTCGAATTGTGAAAGATATTTCAATAGAAGCTTTGACTGGTAGACTATGTGCTTATGAGATAAGTGCTCTTAATAAGGAACTTCCAAAGGTTGAGACTGCACTCAAAGCCAGTGTAACCAAGAATGATTAAGGAGAGAACTCTTCTAAAGTAATAAAAGATATCTACTATGCTAAGAAATGGGAAGAGATCATGGAAGAGGAAAGAAAGATCGATGAACTTGAATCCTTGATTACAAGAAGGCTTTCTAAATGCTCTGATAAGTATGAAGGAAATTTACCTTTGAAATGTTTTACTTGTAATAAGATTGGTCATATTGCATCTAGATGTCCAAATAAAGTCTCAAAGGAATCTAAGGTCAGATCTAAGAAATTTCCTCCTAAGGGTCATAAATCTTTTTATGCTACTGAGGAAGGTGTGACTGAAGATGAATATGGTGCTAGTAATGAAGAGATTGTGTTTATTTCTATTAAAGAAGATAATCCTAATGAAGAGAAAGCTTTGGGTCCACCTGTTGATAAAATAAATGAATGGGTCATTGATAGTGGTGCTCACATCACATTGACCGGTGGAAAAAATAAGTTTGTGAAGCTTGAAGATTATGATGGTGGTGTTGTTATATTCGGTAACAATACACCTTGCTTGATTAAAGGAAAATGATATATTACTCTTGATGGTAAAAACAATACTGATGATGTTTCTCTATGTTGAAGGATTAATTCATAACTTGTTAAGTGTTGGACAACTGTTAGACAAGGGATACAAATTGGAATTCATAGAAGGAATGTGCAAAATCATTGGAAATAATGGAAAGTTGATTGCATCAGGGACACAAACTGCTGGTAATTTATTTCATTTGAAAATTGTTGAGAATAATGCTTGATTATAAAGGTTGATGACAGTTGGTTGTGGCATAGAAGATTNAATTGGAATTCATAGAAGGAATGTGCAAAATCATTGGAAATAATGGAAAGTTGATTGCATCAGGGACACAAACTGCTGGTAATTTATTTCATTTGAAAACTGTTGAGAATAATGCTTGATTATAAAGGTTGATGACAGTTGGTTGTGGCATAGAAGATTTTGTCATGTGAACTTTGATAATATGGTAAAGGTTAACAATACTAATGTTGTAAGAAATTTTCCTAAGGTGATGAAGCCCAACAATTTGTGCAAAGAATGTCAATTGGGAAAACTGACTAGATCTACTTCTAAGAGTAAGACATACTTCAAATGGATTGCTAGATTTGGTACATTTAGATTTGTGTGGTCCTACAAAGACAAGAATATATTATGGTGATATATATTCCATGTTATTCATTGATAACTGTTCAAGGATGATGTGGGTTACATTTTTAGAGAAAAATCAGAAGCTTTTTAGAAATTTTAGATATTCAAGATGATGGTTGAAACAGAGTCTGTATAGAGATTGAAGTGCCTAAGACCAGATAGAGGAGGAGAATTTTATGCTTATTGTGAAGAACATGGAATTAAGAGGAAAACTTCTTCGCACAAAAATTGTTCTAGACACAAATAGAACCATGATGATTGAATGAAATGTTCCATAGATCTACTGGATGACATCAATCTAGAACATTATCAGAATATTATTCTCTGGATTGATGATTAGGGGACTACTCCTTAGAGGGAGAAGTCTTATGAATCTTATGGATCTTTGTGTGCAAATTTTCACATCAACCTTTTGAGGTGAGTTTAGTTCTTTGATGTCTTTGGCTCTTTGTCATTTAATGCAAAGGGGGAGAGATTGTGTGAAAAACATGATAAAAAGGATTTTAAGGGAAAGTTGTGTTGCTGGATATTTAGAGTGATCAGATGGATATATTATCTTTGTGCATTGATCAATTTTCACTCCATATGTTGTCATTAATGCCAAAGGGGGAGATTGTTAGAATATTGTTGAGCATGTCATAGATTGATGTGTGCTAACATTAATGTTTTGTCATCGATGCCAACATACTATTGTTGTTGCAAATAGTGTGATCAGTTTGGACGATTTAAGTTATTTAGGTGATAGATTGAAGACCTTGTGCTGTGATTATGTGAGATTTTTTATCATATCTATAGTTTCCCTTCAGAGGTTCGTCGGTTGGTTGAGTAAGCTATGATTGGTCTATTAAGATGTTTCTATTTCTGTATTCGTTTTGTTTTGGTTATGAAAGAAGTTGATTTTTGCTTTGGTATTGATCATTTTTCTTGATTCAATTCTAGACAAGTTAGAGGTGTATTTGGGACTCATTATTGTACCTTCAATTCGTGTTGTTCATGATTCAAATTTTAGTTGCTATCTTTTTGGTGTGACAGAGTAATGTGTTGAGTGATGTTCAGAATATAGATGAATTTGGATCTTGAGTTGGAGATGTTTTAGATGCGTCCATTGTTTCTTGCTAGTGTTCTTGGATCGTGTTATGATCATGGTGTTGGTTAGCATTGATTGGGCTGATCACATTTGGTGATTTTTTGAGCATGATTGGTGTTTCTTCATTTAGGTCTTAGCTGAGTTGGCGAAGTAATGTGTTTCAACCTTTGGTACAAATTTGGCAAAGCCGTTACGTACTTGTGGATGTTGGGTCCTATATAAATCTTTTATTGACTTGATTTGGATCATCTTGAAGATTGAGGTTAAAGTTTATATCATTTGTTCTTCTAGGTCTTGGCCGACCTTGTTGATTATTCATTTGTAAATTGTATATATGGCCAATTATTTATAATTGTGAGTGTAGAGAGAAAAAATAAAGATATAAGGAAAACAAGAGGAGAAATATTTTTTGCAAGAGAGGCAAAAATTGTACTTCATTGGAACTATATTAGCATTGGAGATGTTGTATGTCAGTTCTTGGACAATTTGTCCACCCTTTGTAATTGTGATCAAAGATTGATCGGTGAACCCGATTGAGGATCATATTGTTGTATTGTGAGTAGTGTGCTCTAGGAAGTGGGCTTGTGGATGTAAGTGCATTCTTATTTGTTCTAATTTTCTCATAACCAAGTAGTGCTTTTAACAGAGTACATCTATCTTGTGGGTTTAACTTCCACCAGGATTTTTCCTTAACTGGGTTCCTCATGAACAAATCTTGTGTTATAAGTTTTAATTGTTGCGAGTACAACTGATTCACCCCACCTCTCATTTGTGCTTTCCTTCTTTGGGCCTAAAAATTCCATTTCCATTTAATCTCATGATGATTCCATTATCCTTGTCCATTCTATCCAATATGACCCCACTCCATCTCACGAACCAAGTGTCCTTCCAAGTCCCATTGACCTTCCACTTCCTAATCATGATCATTACCTCCCTTCCTTTCTTTCCAACGATTCCATCCAAAATTAGGAGCATAACACCTTTATAATGAAATATGATGATCCCCTTCCATGTCAAGATCGAAGTATCCATTCACCTTTATGTCCACCACAAGATCCCATCATCCCTCTAGATCCTCCTCAAGATCCCTCCATCCCTTAATTTCCTTGTCCTAATCCTCCTAATATCCCACATGATCCTATCCTACCAAATGGTCCTATCCCTACTTTTATTCTATCACACAATCCCCATTGTTCCTCGTGACCCCCCTCATGATCCTAACACATCTATGCAAGTTGTTCATGAACCCCATACAAGTGAAACATGCTCCTATACTTCCATCCAATTTGGTTCACTTCATGATCCCATCAGTTATTACATCTCTTATACACCTTAAAATAATGGACTTACATCTTGTAGTAAGTCTCCCACTGGTCAAAATCATTATCAAGTCAAAGGGTTACGCATCAATGAACAAGGTATATTCAAACCATTTCATATGAAATAAAATTTTAAGGGTCATAGCCTCAATAACAAAGCTCAATCTCAAGGCATTAGTATCCCTTCCAAATCTAAATGTATACCTCCCCTTTCATCCCTTCCATCCATCTTAGGTCCATATATTCCTCCATCCACTAGTTCACAACCCATTTACCCTTTCCCAAATGCAAGTCAACAAAGGCACACATATTTGATAACCTTCCACCCATCCAAATGACCTCCACATAATTCCTATCAACCCATTAATTCCATCCCCTTTCCAAGAATTTTATATGCCTAACATAAAGTACATAAGTCAAACAATCCACATGCTATCAAGGATCAACATGTCGAGTCTAACTGACATGCAAAAAAGAAGCAAACTATGACCCAAAAAGAAAAAGAAATGTCCAAAAGGCCACAAAGCCCATTAAGCAAAAAGAAATGTCAAAATATATATGGGTTCCTAAATCCCTTCTGCAAGTAATTCATTCCAAGGACCCACAAAACAATGAAAAATAAAAAACCATGTGGATTCCTAAGAATCTTCTTGAAGCACAATGTCCTAAAGAAAAATCAAACTTGGCATCCAAAATTGTTATCCCTCCGTCTAAATGCCTTCTATTTTCCAAATCCATTTTGTGTCCATATTCCTCAAAATCCATATCCATTCCTCTATCAAATCTAAATTTTTCTTTTCTTCCATTACTCCATCACCCCTCAGGGTGTGTGCCACTGTTGTTCTTGCCCACATTCCCTTCCACTCCAAAGAAAGTCTTCCCACATTACATCTATTATCCAAAACATACTTTCCAAATTTTCATCCATCCTATCCAATCCTTAACCTAAACCCTTATCACATCCTATCCAATCATCCATTTCACATCCCTTTGTCATTACCCTACCAATGCCTTTAAGTATACAGTCATAAGAACCATCCAAAGAGTAAGGCGCTTGAGTTCTCTGTCCATGCCATATCACACATCCATCTTTCAAAATGTTGCCTTAATGAAAACCTGGAAAATAAGGGTCTTGGTAACACAAAAAAATAAAAAAAAAGATAAATAACTTCATCCAATAGTGAAAACCTGGCAAACAAGCGCTTTGGGAAAATACCATGATGAAAAATCGGCAAACAAGCATCATGCGTAATTTATGAACTTCTTGCATTCCATACTTGAGGGAAAGTTTCATCCATATTTTCCTAACATACCATACCCCTATCATTATCCTCCATTATCCCTATCATTTCCTCTATTATCCTATATCCCTCATATCCCTTATCCTATTATCATCCATATTCCCTTTTTCCCAATTTTGATCTTGACAAGGCTAGGTATCTCTCTAGAAGCATCACATGTCCTATCTTCTTTACATTGTTTATATCACCTTTTTCCATATACCTTACCCCTTGTCCATTGTTGATCTTGATTATCCTATCCATATCCTATTATTTGTCCTATCCAAATCCATTTCTTATTCTTGATATAAAATAAGGACATTAAATGTAAAACAAATTTTCAAAGAAACCTCTTAACATGTACATTCCTATGCATCTCATTCCATCACCTTATCCTATCATGTTCATCCCCTTATCTTGAAAAAAAAATGTTATCCCATTCCATGGATAGTCCTTGGCGCCCAAACATCAACAATGTCATAATGAGTAATTCTTGGCCTTCATCCATCTACCAGTCCACTTCCCCTTCCATAATGTCCTTTCCTTGCTAGACACTAGGGGAAATTCAACACATCTTGCTCATGTAAATAGTAATGTCATGAAAAAATCAATAAAAAACAAATATGATCTTGAAAAAATCCCTAAAAAACATAAAAAGTCCTGAAGAAATCACTAAAAAGCATAAAAAGTCATGGAAAAGCCCTAAAAATTGTAAAATGTCTTGAGAAAAGCACAAAAAAAAATCAAATATTTCAAAAATCCTAAAATTTAAAACCATCTGAAATCCAAAGCAATAAATGTCATTTTGTGGCACTTATTTCATTTCTTCATCATAAACATAATTGTTTTTTCCTTTCATCAATAAATTGTCCCTTGTAACAAGACACACATTTGAGCAGACACAATCTGAACATTGATAAAATTTGCGCTTAATGAAATCACACATTAATAGAGAAACTATCCAATCCAGTCATCAATCAATCTGATCATACTTGGCATTCAATCAATCAACACCAATAAATCCTTTTATCAAACTTGTCATTTTTTTAATACAGGGTGTGGTATACTCGAAACTAGATGTTATTTGTCTTAGATGAGGTACTTCATTCCTGAAACCTGTCATCATTATTGATGCAACCAAGGACAAGGAGAACTCACAGAGTCCAAAAATCCTTGCAGCAAGAGTCACACAATGGAAGCAAAAAAAAACAAGAGGAAATGAATTCAAGAACAACATTCTTATTATTGAGTGATCAGTTACAAGCACAACAAGATGTGATACATGACTACATGAACATTCAGTAGGTCTTTTCTTCCGTCCGATCTACTGATCAGAATCCTACAAGTGCTCAACTACTATTATGTTTTGTTTCTCTCTTCTTTCTTAAGAAAACAATTACAAGAGTATATAAGGCCTTCATAAACAACATGTCGGCATAGGAAGATTACATTTCCCAATGAAAGAAAATGTATTACACAAATGGGTCAGGACCCAAAATCATAAAGATCTTCTTCCAACAAGTGGAAGATGAAATGTGATCCCTCAATTAGGTCGGCTACAAACGTAACAACATCGAGAAATGAGCCATTAAGCTTCGCCGATCGGGAAAAACCTTTCGCGAGATCAGAAAACACCAAGACTGGCCAGAAATATGAAGAACGAGAGAGTCTCCCCAAGAATCTGATAGATCTTGAACACAAGGTAACCAAATGATGTATGATCCTAGGGAGGTGACAAGGATGAATCCAAGAACACGTAGAAAGGATTGCAACCTCCAAGAATAAGCACATAACGATCGCAAAAAGAAATGCAAAAAATGATCAAACAAGAAAATTGGAAAACAAATATTTTTGGTTGATGCAAGATTGCCAAGATCCCAAGATGATCCTACATCAGACACCCAAGGTTATTTGAAAAGTGAGCCTCTAACTTTTATGGGTCCAAAGGAAAACCAAAATGGTCTAGCTCAGCCTGAGAAATCCATGAATAATCTTCAACTGGTCTGTCCTTCCATTTAACAAGATACTCCCTATACTGTTGGCTTCTTGTACTTCAACCAACTCGGCTATCCAAAATATTCTTTAACTACTCCATCTACTTCTTGGGACACTATTGCTCCACATCTGCCATCACTGCTACTAAAATCTGATTCATGATACTCATACAAATTTGTAACATTGATTATAGGTGATATATCCATGTTGTCTAGTAACTCTACTTCATAACCATTCCCTGAATCAAATCTCCTCAAGATCTTACAAGGACCAAATTTCTTCATCCTTAACTTGTTGTAAGTACCAATAGGAAACCTACCCTTCCATAAGTATACCATAACTTCATTTCCTATCTAAAATTCCTTTTGTATTCATTTCATATCTTCTCTCCTTTTGTAAATCTGTTTCATCTTCTCCAAATGTTGTCTTACTTCTCCAACATTCTTTGGCATAGGCCACTCAACAATGGATTTTACTTTCACAGGATCCATCTTCAACCCCATCAGCAGATATTACAAATCCAAAGTATACTAACTCTTCTTTCATGAAAGTAAATTTCTTGATGTAGGAGCATTTTGGGATCTTGGTAATCTTGCATCAACCAAAAATATTGTTTTCCACTTTTCCTGTTTGATCAGTTTTGGTGTTTCTTTCCATGATCGTTCTGTGCTTATTCTTGGAGGTTTTGATACTTTCTGCGTATTTGTGGATTCATCCTTGTCACCTCCCTAGGATTGTGCATCATTTGGTTACTTCATGTTCGAGATCTTTCAGATTCTTGGCGAGCTTTCCCTGTTCTTCATATTTCCAGTTAGTCTTCATGTTTTTTGAACTCGTGAAAGTTTTTCCCGATCGACAACGCTTAATGGCTCATTTCTCGATGTTGTTACATTTGTGGCCGACCTACTTGAGGGATCGTGTTTTGTATTCCACTCATTGGATGAAGATATTTCTCATTTTGGGTCCTGACCTGTTTGTGTAATACATTTTCTTTCATTGGGAAATGTAATTTTCCTTGGGCTGACATGTTTGCGAAGGCCTTATATACTCTTGTAATCTTTTTCTTAAGATAGAAGAGGAGAGAGAGAAAAAATAATAGTAGATGATCACTTGTAGTATTCTGATCAGTAGATGGAACGGAAGAAATGACCTACTAAATGTTCATGTAGTCATGTATAACAACTAGTTGTTGTGCTTGTAACTAATCACTCAATGATAAGAAGGTCATTCTTGCATTCATTTCCTCTTTTCTTTTTATTTCATTGTGTGACTTTTGCTGCAAGGATTAGTTGGACTCGGTGAGTTCCCACTATCCTTGGCTACGTTAGTTGGTATCAGAGCAAGGTTTTTGTGCAACCTAGGGTTTTCTTGTGGGGTGGTAGATAAGAGGACCCGACCTACAGCTGCTGAAGATTGTAAAAATGGCTAGGAGGAATTCTAGTGGTGGAGCAAGGAATGTAGATCGAACTGTCTCAGATTTTTTGAGACAAATCTCTACTAGATTGGATGTAATGGAAACTTCTCAAAGGAGAAGCCAACATATAGAAGATGCAAGTGATGAATAAGGATATTAACAGAATCAAGATCAAAGAAGGGAAGGAGATAATAATGAGGCACAACCATAGTTAAATCAAGAAGATGAGAGGTTTATCAAAGCCTTGACTAATGTGAATACGAGACCTTATTTCAATCCACCTGATTATCATTGAAACCTAGATTCAGATGAATTGATAAATTGCATCACATATATGGACATGTACTTTGAACTAGAAGGAACTAGTGAAGAGAAGAAGGTGAAATATATGTGTACCAAGTTGAAAGGACATGCATCTTTATGGTGGGGACATTTACAAACAGATCGACAGAGAAGAAGTAAATATAAGATCAAATCTTGGGATAGAATGGTGACTAAATTAAAGGCTAAGTTTTTTATTGGAGATTATCAAGTAAGTCTGTTTCGGAAGTTACATAAATTGAAGCAGAAGTAGGTAAGAGTTAAGAGTTACACTAAGGATTTTTATAAGTTGAATATCAGATCTGGTCATGTAGATGATGAAGTTGAACAAGCTTCTTGATACCTTAATGGATTAAGGGTGTCAATACAAGATGAAATCAGTTTGATACATATTAGGAGTGTGGAAGAAGCTTACAAGTGGGCTTTGAAGGCTGGAGAAAAAATGAACCAAAGATATGAGCAAAGGAAAAGAGGTAGAGGAGAACGACTTCAGAGAGGTCGATCCAGTACTAATGGTGGAGGTGGTAGATCTTCTGCAGGTCAAGGCAGGATTCAGTCAAAAACCAAAGATACTGATCACTATAGGAGTCATGATAGGTGGTCCTATCATAGTTAAGGACAAGGTAGTGATGAAATAAGGAATTTTAGTGGCACATGTTTCAAATGTGGTGAAACAGGGCACCAAGCCTTTGAATGCAAATAAGGAAACTTGGAGAAAAGGGAAAAGGCAGTAGGTGAACAACATTTGCAGATGAGGAGTCAACTGGGTTAGTAAACAACAACCCAGCTGAGGAAGGAGCAACCTTGATGACTTAGAGAATCCTATACCACAAAGAACAAGAGAAGGAGTCTTTACAGAGATAGATTATTTTTATAACCAGATGCAAGGTACAAGATAGAGTGTGCAATGTTGTCATAGAAAGTGGTAGTTCTGATAATCTTTCTTCAGAGGAGTTGGTTGACAAACTGAAGTTGCAAAGGTTGAAACATCCTGAACCTTATCAGATTGCATGGATACAAGATGACCACAAGGTATTAGTGAGTGAAAAATACCTAGTTAAATTCAAGATTGGAAAGTATTATGATGAGGTTTTGTGTGATATTATGCAAATGGATGTGTGTCATATCTTGTTGGGTAAACCATGGTAGTATGATAGGAAAGCTATACATGATGGGAGAAGGAATATATATACCATTTTTGCTAATGGGATGAAACAAAAATTTCTAGTTTTAGAGGAACCCATTAAGAGTGAAGTATGTACTAGTGCAAGGATTTGCTTAGCAGATGAAAGGAAGTTCTTGGATGGTATGAGGCATGATAATGTGTATTTTTTTTAGTACCCAATAAGTCTAAGAACTGTGTATCAGGAGAAGGAAACCCAAAATAGACCACTAGATTTTTGAATGAGTATTTAGAAATTGTTAGTATGAACAAGCACTGAGAGGGGGGTAAATCAGTGTACACAAGTACTTCATAAATTTATCCACCAATCTAACATAGCTAATCAACAACTTCCAACTAATGAACCATGCAACTAAAAATATCAAATAGAAGTAAGCAACATCAAGAATCCACACAAGCATCATATAGGAAACATATGTTTTCATGTGGAAACCCTTGTTAGAGGGTAAAAACCATGGTGGGGATGACACCCACATATCACCTTACTTTAGTAAAATGTTTTCCATGTTAGGAGCTACAATACCTTTTCTAGGGTTCATCTTGTTAAAAGTGACTAGTACCTTGTTAGAAGTACCAAAAGACTTGTTAGAGTCTACCTTGCTACAGGATTTCAACCTTCAATAAAGAAGTTACCCTATTAAAGGATTTACAATAAAGACATGTTAGGATCTACCTGGTTAAGGGATCTAACCTGATGCAACTATTAGGAAAACAAAAATAACAATGATATGTAGAATGACATTCATTGCCTATCAGATCTTTTCTATTCCTTTTCTCTCTAACGTTGTAATGATCTCTTCTTTTTCAATCTCTAATCACTGCACTTCAAAGTACGTCTGCAACCCTAAATCACACTATTTAACTCTTCTTATATACTGTGTTCCTAAGTGGTTTAAGACCTAAAAAAATTCCATCCAAGTTGGTACAAAATAATTATCAACCTTCTTGAAATCAACATCAATCATACCTAACATGTCATCTCGAAACGTAGTATGCATTAACATAAATGATGACTTTAGATCCACTGCCTTAATTGATTCATCATGAAATTCTGATTGGTGACCCAATAGGTACACTATCTTCCACATCAAAAAAATAATTCACTAAAAACATCGAATTAGTTGTTATGATCACAACCATGCCTTCCTCATACCATATGAATGTTGTCTATAAGATAACATCTTTTGATTTTCTTTGCAACTTGACTGCTATCAATTTAACTAACTGAAATTGTTCTTCCTATACATCTCTTATACACCAATCAACACAATTAACTATATCTGCCTATATCGATCATGTATAGATCTTACTAGTTTCTCTAATCATATTAACTAAACATGTTTCCATAAATGACAACCAATTATGTATCTACATATGACCGATCATCAGATCTCCAAAAACTACCATAATGCCAACAATCTCCCCCTTTGGCATTTATGGAAAAAACTCTGTATGTATTTGCCTATACAGTATGACTAAAAATGGTACAAAATTTGACTCATTCAACTCATACTCCCCATTACACTATGCATTCTCTCACATATTTCTCCTCACACACATCTATCTCCCCCTTTTTGTCAACAATGACAAAGGATTGCAAGTACATACCAGAAATACATTCTGTCAAAGACATCCTTGAAGAGTATCTTTTCCAACTCCAATGAATTCTCCCATGATTCTTGTAAGCACTCCATAGATAGAATCTATGCATGTATTAATGATGTTGACCCTTCCATATCATTCAAAGTACTCACCTCTGGTAGACTTAGTATTGTTTCTGCATCACTCACATTTTGTTGCATAAGATCTATTGTGGGAGCTAGGTAGGTCTGCAACTCCATAAGTGATATAGTTCTTTTATCTTTCTCTGCTTGCAACTACTTCATGTTGTATGAAATCATTTTGACCTTAGTACTATATGCTGAAACTAAACTAGTTAGGGGATCAAACCTTTAAACCAAGGCATTAAGCTCATGTTGAGCTTCCTCTCTCTTTTTCTCTAGATCATTTGTAAAAGATGTAAACTTAGAAACTCTTACAAGTAACTATCCTACCTCCTGTAGGATATCCTTTACTTTGTTCACTAGAATTGCAGGTGACTCTTTTTCTACTGATATAATCTCTTTCAACTTTTCAGTTTGTTTCTTCTCATACTCTTTCATTGCCAGCTTCATAGGGGCATTCTCCAAGTTAGATACTTGTTAGATACTTGATCAGAAATTGCTTTGACCAAAATACCTAGCTGATCAATAGGTTTATCTTGTTTATCATATTGCACATCAGGTACTAGATTACTGATTATTTTCCTTTCTCCTTTTAGTACACTAACCTTCTTCTTCTTTCCCTTTATTCTGTCTCTTTCCGCTCTCTCTCTAAGTTTCTCAGACATCTTCATCAGCTCCTTAGGACTCATTTTAGTAATGTCAATAGTTGCTTGTATTTCATCATCTTCAGGTTCACCTTCCTCTTCTTCCTCAGAACTAGTAGACTTTATAGCTTTTCTCTTCTTTTGTGTGCTAACTTCACCGGTTAAATCTAATTTCCTCTTCATTGACAGTACATCTTTATCAATCTTTTTCTCTTCACTTTTCCGTTCTGTTACATCCTCTTCAGTCTGATCACTTGGTTCATCCACTTAAGTTTGAGTATTAATGTTCTGTATCTAGTCAACTATTTTAGAGATAACATTATCTATGATATCATTCATCTTTTTAGGTTTAGATTCTTGACCTTTTTCCTTCTCTTCTACCAATTTTTCCTTGGTTCCTGTCTCAGATTTCAATAACTTTTCCATAAATCCACTATCTCAACTCTTATCAATTGTGATTAACCAATGAGTATCCTTGTTACTCTATTTCTAGTCTTGAATTTTCCTCTCATTGCTTCAACCATTACCTTCACTTCCTAAGTTTTTAATCCATGTTGCAATAGTGAAAGTTCTTGCTCCATCATTAGTCTATCAACCTTTAAAGCTTCTCTCCATCTTTTTTCAACTGCGTTAAGCAATTCCTTAGGTATTTCATTGTATATCTCACTATGTGTTTTGCAAAAAGTATGTAGACTCTCTACAACTGAATCTTCTATCTTCTTCTTTTCTTCAATGACACATGCATCAAAACACTTCACCACATTTTTCATTCTTCCATTTTTCTTAACATCTTGAATTATGATATCAACTAGAATAGCATCAACAACTTTTATATATTTCACAATAGGTTTGCCTCCTACAAAGGACTTCTTCCCACTAGCTCTTAGTTATTCTTGTTCCTTATAAAATTCAATTTCAAATTCTTCTGCCTCAACTTTATCTTTTCTTTCCTTCTTACCTTTTGACTCTTTGTGGCCAGATCTCTTCTCTTTCTTCCTTCTATAAGTTTTTTGAACAATCACGAATGACTTCGTTTGTGTCTTAGTCATAGGAGTGGTAGATTGAGTTTATTTTAATGCTGAACTCCTATTGACTCTATGAGGTGTGACTTCTTCAACTTCAACTTCTGTTTTCTTGTCTCCAACACCAACAGACGTGCTTGCCTTCTCACTTTACATTTTCTTCCTAAGATTAATCATCATCTCTTGTTTTATGCCACTCATTTTGGCTATATTTTCAATTTGTTTCTTTAATTTTCTTTGGATTACCGATGCCTTCAATTCACTGTGAATTTTCAATGACGACTCCTTAAATGTTCCAAATCTAGGTGTAATAGATGTATCAATTGGTTTTGAAAAAAGTGCATCAACATGTAAAGTAACTAAGTTACCATCTACTTCATAACCCATAGCTGGTACCCAAGAAGTTTTAGGTTGCACTGCCTGCAACATACATGTATCTGTATCTACTAGAAAACAAATATCATCCTTGTACTTTTCAACTATATTGTTTGGGATTCTCTCTCTTAAGTGTATTTTTTCTTGAAAATCTTTAAAATATCCCCACATAACAGTATTTAAATTTTCTCCTAATGTCCTGATGCATTGCTTAATTTTCACTTGTGAGGAGTATTAGCCATTGTATGGAGTTGATACTAGGGGCTAGTTTACCTTACAAAGCACCCTATAGGATGACACCAATAGAGAATGAAGAACTCAATAGACAAGTACACAATTTTTGCCAGCGGGAATTGATCAGAGAAAGTTTGAGTCTGTGTGCAGTGCCTGCAGTATTAGCACCGAAGAAAGATGGACAATGGAGGATGTGTACCGATTCCAGAGACATCAATCAGATCACAATTAAGTATCAGTTTCCTTTCCCAAGGATGGATGATTTGATGGATTGTTTGAGTGGAGCCAGTTATTTTACCAAGATAGATTTGAAGAGTGGATATCAACAAATCAGAATAAGATAAG
Source organism: Thuja plicata (assembly GCA_018584345.1). Lineage (NCBI taxonomy): Eukaryota > Viridiplantae > Streptophyta > Pinopsida > Cupressales > Cupressaceae > Thuja > Thuja plicata. The sequence continues at coordinate 378,131 of MU226815.1, forward strand.
GTGATGAATGGAAGATCACATTCAAGACAAATTAAGGAGTGTATGAGTGGTTGGTAATTCCCTTTGGATTGTCTAATGCACCTATTACTTTCATGAGGTTAATGAATGAAGTTTTGAAGAAGTTATTAGGAAAGTTTGTCATTGTGTGTTTCGATGATATCTTAATCTTTAGTGAGAGAAACAAGGAGCATTTGATGCATGTTAGACAAGTATTGCAGATATTAAGAGAAGATAATTTATTGATAAACATCAAGAAGTGATGGAGGAGCATCTTGGGATCTTGGCAATCTTGCATCAACCAAAAATATTTGTTTTCCAGTTTTCCTATTTGATCAGTTCTAGTGTTTCTTTCTACGATCGTTTTGTGCTTATTATTGGAGGCTGTGATCCTTTCTGTGTGTTCATGGCTTCATCCTTGTCACCTCCCAAGGATCGCACAACATTTGGTTACTTGGTGTTTGCGATCTTTTATATTCTTGGTGAGACTGTCATGTTCTTCATATTTCCAGCCAATCTTAGTGTTTTTTGATCTCGCAAAGGGTTTTCCCGATCGACAAAGCTTAATGGCTCATTTCTCAATGTTGTTATGTTTGTGGCTGACCTACTTGAGGGATCATATTTTGTATTCCAATCATTGGAAGAAGACCCTTTTGATTTTTAGTCCTGGTCTTTTTGTGTAATACATTTTCTTTCGTTGGGAAATGTAATCTTCCTTGGGCCGACTTTTTGATGTACTCTTGCAATTATTTTCTTAAGACAAAAGAGGAGAGAGACAAAACATAATAGTAGCTGAGCACTTGTAGGATTCTGATCAGTAGATCAGACGGAAGAAATGATCTACTAAATGTTCATGTAGTCATGTATCACATCTTGTTGTTGCGCTTGTAACTGATCACTAAATAATAAGAAGGTTGTTCTTGCATTTATTTTCTCTTGTTTCCTTTTGCTTCCATTTTATGAATCTTGTTGCAAGGAATGGTTGGACTCAGTGAGTTCCCACTATCCTTGGATTCTCAAACAAACTATCAACTTTGAAAACAAGATCAGAATGGTTGTTGAATTGCTTGGTTTAGTGAGTCTCATCTTTTATTTATTTATCTTTGGTCATATTCCTATGCTACTTTGAGATATCACTGAATGATGAGAGTGGTCAGGATGGTTCATAATCCTTTATTTTTATTTTTGTCTTTTGTTTGCGGGGATTTTTTCATTAATTTATGGGGCACGTATGTCATATGCTTCAGGATGGATGCAAAAATTCCTTGTTTGCAATTATGATTCTTTTGCGCAAAGGGATTGCATTATCGCTTTGACTTTCTATGCTACAATGCACCGCATCCATTTTTCCATATTAAATAAATCTCTCTAGAAAAAAGTGCACTTATTAAAGCAAGTTTCATCATTACTAACTCTTCTCCATCTAATTTATGATTTTTACTAACACTTCTTTTGTCAATCTTTTGCAATCATTTTCTTTTCAAAAAATTATCCTGCTATCAATTTATGCCCAATTTTTTGAGGGGCATCCGACCTCCATTCTGTCAATCCATTGGGGAACGATCTTTTATTTTTTCTTTGACACAACGCTCATAATTATATTGTATCAAAGATGGGCAAAATGTAGACACTAAAAAATGGTTCACACATATAGCCCCCATTTTTGACATGTCTTCTATATTGCGTGTTTGATTTTTATCATTCACTGATATTGTGTCATTCTTCCATGTTATCATCACCAATTTTCGTCCCTAATTTACATTATTTTCTAATAAATTTGATCTTTTGATAATTTCCAATCATGTCATTTTTCCTTATCGATCATTTTAATCCTGTCTATCAATCAATTCATCTTCTATAGGGGTACATAATTAGTAATTTATCCCCTATTCCTAAGTCCTAACCTATGATAAATAAATAAAATTTATTTAATCCAATTTTTCCCCTTTTCCCCATAATTAATTAATTATATCTAATTTTAAATATGGGAATTATTTTTAATTTCTAATTTTTCCTATTTTGTAATTCCTAATATACTAAGATGAGTAGAATTAATTTCAAAATTAATTATCCACTCATCTCCCTTTTCTAGCCTCCACTTCCTAAATTCTATCCTCCACCTCCTATTAATTAGCCCCCACTTCTTACACCTTCCCTTTTTCTTTTGTCATAATTGCCATAGTTTATGACAATTTTCCTTTTTCCTTTTGTCATAATTGTCGTAGTTTAGGACAATTTTCCCTTCTTCCATTTGTCATTGTTTATGACAAATTTCTCATTTTTTTCACTCACTAATTTCCAATTGTGCATCAAACTTGTCATAATTTGACATAGTTTATGACAAATTTCCTCTTTCAAATTTTCCAATTGTCATAGTTTATGACGATTTCCCTTTTGCACACTTAATTGCTAAATTTTCAACTCCTCTTGCGAATTCTATTAATTGAGTTCATTTTCTCTCAATCTTTTAGCAACCAACATCTTTCGAATCTTCTCGTCATTTTATCAATTTTCTTTCATTGAGTGCATAGAGTCTTCATGGGAGCTACATCAATTCAATTTGACAAGAAAGAAAGGGAATTGGAGTCCAATTGAAGGAGTGTTTTGAGTTTATTTGCTTTTATTTTTTGCACTTTGTCTCAATTGCTCTAATGTTAGGATATGATTGGTTTTGTATGCTTTTAGGTTTGATGGTTTTCTTTGCATGCATCTCTCTCTCTCTCTCTCTCTCTCTCTCTCTCTCTCTCTCTCTCTCTCTCTCTCTCCCTCTC
>MU226815.1:380958-416605 GCA_018584345.1 Thuja plicata
CTCTCTCTCTCTCTCTCTCTCTCTCTCTCTCTCTCTCTCTCTCTATTCCCCCTTAATCACCCTCTTTCTCTCTCAACCCCTTTTTTCTCTCTACCTCATCTCCATCACATCTCTCCCCTCTTTCCCTTCTCTTTCCTCACTTCCTTTGTTTGTTATTTGAGACTTACTTTAGGAAAAAATAACCCACAGGTTTTATAAGGCTAAGTCTGTATGGGGTTTTGACACTATGAACGTTGGACATTTAAAACCAATATGAACTTTGGGAATTTACGAAAAAATAATGCAAACGAGTTTTGACTATACATAAAATCGTTCATGTTATATTGAGAAAAAAATCATTGTCAATGACAAAATCAAAACTTTTGCAACTTGTTGAGTGACCCACTACAATTGCTCACACTTTTCTATGACATTTTCAGATAGTGTAAGACATGATTTTGTTTAATATGAGTTCAAATGATTGAATTGTCTTACTATTTTGTTTGTTCAATGTTATTTTTATTGTTTGATACTTTTGATAATTAAAAAAATAGGACAATTTGTAGTTGTTTTGGTGATTTGAGTATATAAGTTTTTGTAACATACATTTGCAAAATGATACTAGTTAGGATAATTGATATTAACGATGGGAAAGACCAAGAGAGGAACAACCGAACAATGAGAGGCAAAAAAGGAAAGATAAAGGGAGTGTATGAGGAGATTATGTGAACAAATAACAATGGAAGGAGAAGGTAAGTCATCTATATCATCTCAACTTGATGTACCAAATGAACCTAATGCAATTGAAGAAGAGATCATAATTAATGATAAATTAAATGATGAACATACACCAACTTAATTTGATGTGATGAATGTATCTAATGCACCTAATGAAAATGAAGAACATGCACCAATCTTAACACCTTTAAGAATTATTCATAGAAAGTTGAAGTTTCTAGTTGATATTGATGAGAATATTTTGAAGCCAACGTCTGATAAAATTTCTAAGCAAACTTGTAGAAAAATGGTTAAAATAATATGGAATAATTATTTTAAAATATTAAATCAAACTTGAAGATGCAAATTAATTATTGAAATGGTTTAAAATCTGAAATTTAGAGACACAATGAAAATTATTGGCTTAAGACCATCAAAAAATAATAGTGAAATAACTATTGTGAGAAACCTATTTGATGCATATCGAGAATTGGTTCAACATTATGTACTAAAGATTCTAATGTTACTCGAAGTGTTATCACGTCAACCATACTAGGAAAGGAAATGAAAACATATCTTTTAATAAGCAAGACAAGTCATTAAAGATAAGTAGAACAACATTAAAAAATTCCTTTGAGAGGTGGGAGAAAATTGAGGATCCTAACAATAATTCTCTTTGGACGTTCTTGCATAGAATTCCACACAAAGACAAGGTTGTTGTTGATGAACTAAGAACATTGATTGAAATTTTTTGGCATGAAAATGCAAGGGTTTTTCCTAACCAAAAAGATGTTTTTAGAAGGTAAATTGGATCTACAAATTGTGAGCCACATAAAAAAATACTTTTTGGATATGACTCAAACATAATTTTATGAAAGATTCATTCAAAGGTTTCCTCAAATAAGAATTAGTCAAAGATTTTTTGAAATGAATTTTTTTTTTCTATGTTAAGATTAATCATGCATGTACCACATGTGTTTTTAGGATGCATATTGAATTTACATGCATTATGATATTTATTGTCATATATGTTGTACTTTGCACACTAACAATATTTTGAAGGAATGTGGTATAGAAGCAACTCCTAAGTCACCAAGATAATTTATTTTAAGTGTACTATGAAAATGAGATGATGGATGAATTTATTATAATATGATGTGTTTGAAAGGTTCTTGTGCTAGAGGTGGTGGTTTGCAACATTTTTAGAGATATCTACATCTAGAAAGCACACATGAAATTGGTAAGAACCTAGTTTCTTTTGGAAAATGCAGGCCATGTGTGTGTAGTTGTTGCAGATGAGAAAAATGAAGAAGGAACATATCACTTTTTGTGTCGTTGTATAGAGGGAAAAAAATTATGACCACAATCATTGACAAAGAGAATATTGAGCACCTAATAGGGTATTTTATTGTGACAGGGACATGGCTTAGAAGGCACCCTATAAAAATTTGATGTGTAGTTGTTTGATTACTTTGACACACATACATATTTTTCATTACTCTAACCTTGTTGCAACAAATATTCATTTGATTAAGTATCGTGGTATACCTCTTAACAAAAATGTCTATAAAGTTTGCGAATCTGTTCACGAGGCAATAATTGACACAATAAGGGTTAGAACTGATACAACAGGCTCACTTGAATAATTTTGGGCCATCTACAAGCTTTCAGTCTCTTGGAGCATTACAATGGAGAATCATTCTACAAAACAGTAGAATGGTTTAGAGCATTTTGTAAATAGTTTTGCAAAACAATGAATTTTTTTTTTGTATATATAAATGACCATGAGATGATCTATGCATATTTAGAGGCCAAATTTTGAATATATAAATGGTAATGAGTTTTCATGTGCATATTTAGATGCCAAATTTTGTATGTATAAGTGGCCATGAGTTGGTTTGTACATGTTTAGAGGTCAAATTTTGTGTATCTTAATTTGGTACCATTTGATTATAAATGCATACATAAATTTTGTATTGTTACATTTGTACAATGACACCTTCACTTGTTCTTGTAAGCTATTTATGTTGTGGGTTCTTTTTTGGAGACTTATGTTTTTCAAGTTGTTTCAATACATAATGTTGGGAGGTAACCCATTTTATTTCTAGAAACTCTATATGAAAGGTTTTTAATAACCTCCATCAATTTGTCTACTTTATCTTTAGCTATAAGCGGCTTCATCTAGTTTTTATTTGGGCTGAGGAGCTTCTTACTACATAGGAAATAGCCCAAATAAGCATCAGATTCTCCATAATACACTACCAAGAATGTGAATTTATTCTTCCTCACATGAGGAGGCATCTGTATCATTTACATCATGATATTGCTGTTAAAATTAGAAACACCCACATTCACCTCTTTCTTGATGGTAATTAGCTCATGGACAACACCTATTTCCAACCATGTCTAAATTTATATGTAACATGATGCCTTCCTCTCTTGAAGATCTCTACAATGATCTCTTCTATCCATTTTAAGTTATTTTGATCTAAAAGAATGTTCTAGGCTAGACTATACTAGATTTTCCACACTTTAGTAATGAGAGATAAAATTAATTTTATTATCGAATATCCAAAATATCAACCAAGAATTGATATTTATTTTATGACTATGCTATGCTTTTTCAAGATGAGAACCAAACAATGACATCCTTGATAATGACATAGACCTAAAATATTCCATGGAACACCTAGTCCTAATTGACTAATTCTGTCACCTAGGAATGTCCCATTCACCTAAGGTCTCCCATTCACTTTTCTAACATACTCAAACATGTACTCATCATTTTATTGACACATAATCTGTACAAAGACAAAAGAACAACCTGCAACACTTTTACACACATATAGAACACAAGGGACATCTCCGATAGGGTATGGCGTTGAGTGTTGGGGTGAGTCGACAGGAAAAATTGGGCCATGCCTAGGGTAAAACCACCCAACTAGAAGCAATCACGTTATCAGTTCGTGCCGATGAAGACAAGATTGAGGTTTAGGCGACGTTGCAACTTTGTACTAAATGCATCTAACAATTTTCGCATCAACAAAAAATTATTTCCCTAAGAAAACCACTTCGAGTCTTCAAAATATGAGACAGGTTACTTTAGAGGGGCCTCAAATGACCCTATAGGTTCAGATGAATTATTTGAAAGTGACACATTTTTTCAGAAATAACCCATCATAGTTTGACAGTTTTATGCACTTAGGGCACATGAGGGACATCACTAGTAGGGTATGGCGTTGAACATTTAGGTGAGTTGAGAAGAAAAATTGGATCATGCCTAGGATTAAACCTCCTAACCATATGTGATCACATTGTCAGTTTGTTCCCATGATGAAGAAAACAAGATTTAGACTACCTTGCAACTTTGCACTAAATGCATCTGCCAGTTTTTGCATCAACAAAAAAATTTCTTCCCTAAGAAAACCACTTCAAGTATTCAAAATTAGAGATAGGTTATAGTAGAGGAGTCTTACATGACCCTTTCAGTTCATATGGATTATTTTCAAGTGCCACAATTTACGAGTAATGACCCATCAAAGTTTGATGATTTTATGCACTTAAGGCGGAGATTGCTGGTAGGGTATAGAGTTGAGTGTTCAGGTGAGTTGAGAGGAATTATGAGAGAATTAATAGGGTAAAACCACCCAATTAGATACAATCACACTATCAATTTGTGCCTAGGATGAACAAGATGATATTTAGGCTACCTTGCAACTTTGCATTGAATGCATCCATCGACTTTTTGCATGAATGAAAAAAAATATTCCCTAAAAAACCACTTTGATTCTTCAGAATTTGAGATAGGTTATTGTAGAGGGGCCTCACATGAACCTATAGGTTTAGACATATCATTCGCAAGTGCCATAGTTTTCCATAAATGATCCATCAAAATTTGACAGTTTTATGCACTTAGGACATACAAGGGACATCGTCGATAGGGTATGACACTGAGAATTTGAGTGATTCGAGAGGCAAAAGGGGAACATACATAGGGTAAACCTATCCAACTAGACATAATCATCTTTTTGGTTTGTTCCCACGAAGAACAAAATGAGATTTAGGCTACCTTGTAACTTTACACTAAATACAATTGTCGATTATTGTATGAACAAAAAAATTATTTCCCTAAGAAAACCACTTTGATTCTTAGAAATATGAGACTGGTTATTTTAGTGGGGCCTCACATAACCATATATTTTTAGACAAATCATTTTCAAGTACCACACTTTGAAAGAAAGACCTGTCAAAGTTTGATGATTTTATGCACTTAGGACACACAAGGGACATCACTGGAAGGATATGGCATTGAGCGTTTGGGCAAGTTGACAGACAAAATGGGACCACTTATAATGTAAAACCACCCAACCAAATGCAATTTCACTATTGGTTCATGCCCATGATTAAAAAATGATATTTAGGCTACCTTGCGAATTTGCACTTAATGCATATGTCATTTTTTGCGTGAACAAAAAAATTGTTGCCCTAAGAAAACCACTTTGAGTCTTCAAAATCAAAGATAGGTTATTGTAGAGAAACCTCACATGAACCTCTAGTTTTAGATTTATTTCTTTCAAGTTCCATGGTTTGCGATAAATGTCCTATAAAAGTTTTATAGTTTTATGCACTTATGACACACAAGGGACATCACCAATAGGGTGTGCCATTGAGCGTTCAGGTGAGTTGAGAGAGAAAATGAGACCAAAAATAGGGTAAAACCACCCAAACAGATGTAATCATGCTATTTTTTTGTACTCACGATGAACAAAATGATATTTAGGCTACCTTGGAACTTTGCACTGAATGCATCCACTAGTTTTTGCATGAACAAAAAAATTTCTACCCTATAAAAAACCACTTTGATTATTCGAAATCCAAGTTAGTTTATTATAGAGGAGACTCACATGACTCTATAGCTTCAGATGGATTATTCAAAAGTGTCACGATTTGCAAGAAACGATCCATCAAATTTTGGCAATTTTATGCACTTAGGTCACACAAGGGACATTGTCGGTAGGGTATTAGCGTTGAGCGTTCAAGTGAGTCAAGAGGAAAAATGGGACCATGCCTAGGGTAAAAGTTCCCAACCATATGTGATCGTGTTGTTGGTTTATACCTATGATGAACCGAACGATATTTAGGCTACCTTGCAACTTTGCACTAAATGCATCTATCGGGATGTTGCATGGCTTTCCTGTTGGCCTACATTTTATATCTTTAAAGGTACTATTTTGAGGTAGTTAGAGGTGATAAAGAGTGAAAACTATCTCAAAATATAACATTCTCATGATCTATTTTTTATCAAACATGTGGAAAGGAATATAGATCAGGTCTCATTGTCCATGGAAACCTCTAATTAGTGTAAATAGATCTCCTTTTTCTATAACACATTAGATTTTATGAATCATATGCATCTGTTTTGGCTTATTCGTGGGTACCACATTAGTCCTTGCATTGATTCAGTAAAATAGAATCACATTTACATAAGAGTATGTTCAATGATAAAATGAAGGAATTCATGACAACAACATGGAGCACGATTTCATCACCAAGACAATGACATGGAGTCTCGTTATAGTTAATAAATGGATCTCATGTATGCATTATTTTCATTACATAGTCCAAGCACCAAAGAAAGAAGATTTCCCACTCTTCATAGGAGAGATTACACACTTCATGATGAAAAAGTTAAGTGTTTTAAAGGTCCAGTGTTCAATTTGTGAAAATTTTCATAGGGAAGCTAAATAAAAGAAAATGGACATGGGGATTTTATTTACAAGTCATCAAGATTAATATTACCATGCCAAATAAACATGATAGTCTAAGAAAGATGAGCATAAATAAAGGACAACCATATATGTAATTTCTATATTCAAAGAAATTGAAGTGAAAGAGGATGTCAAAGGATGATCAAAATCATCAAAAAAAAGTCATAGATCATGGATTGAGTTCAAAATGCAAAGAAGACAGTCCATACAACAGTATGAAAGGAAACTCATGCAAAGATACATGGACAAAAAGTTATGGCAATGTTGAATGTATGAGAATTTTATACACTAGTGAGTAATGGTGCAAGTTAAAGATTTAAGGATGTCAAAAACACAAGAGATGTGCTTATCTAGTGAAACCTCTGAAGTTATTGAAGGGAACACATAAAAATGGGATACAAATTACTATAAAGGAAGATATCATAGAGACGATCATATAAAAATGCCGAAAGATGAAGATTAAAGTGTCATGAAAGAGAAGAAATAAAATATAATGGGAAAACATCACAAGCAAAGGTATAAGACTGTAATGGACAAAAAACATGTGAAAACCAATGCATAAAGAGAGTGCTAAAAGGTTCATGAAACTTCAATGGTGATAAGGAGTTATCAAAGATTTTTAGCTAGAAACATGAAAGTACAATGAGGTCTCTATTTCATGTTCTTTGTACAACCAAGGAGAAGGGGTGGTGTAGTAAATCTTGTGGACAATCATGGAAAAGATAGGCCAAGGCCTTGTGATAATGAGAATATAAGGAGAAACAGTAAAAAAGAAGACAATAACACCACCAACAAAATATTTATACTTAGCATCAGTTGTCATCTCAATAGTTGGGTTAGCAACATCTTCATAGACAACAAAAAATACTTGCACAAAAAGTGCAACAAATACAAGACCACCAAGCTAAGACATTGGTGATAGACTAAGGAAAAGACAACCATTTCAAGAATGAAGGGTTCATGATGCGAATAATGATTACACAAATAAAGTGCTTTTAAGAGGACTATATTTTGAGGGAGAACATAACATCTATTAGGAAATCGGTCTATAAAGGAATATAGGACAACTTATGCCTTTAGAGATAATGTTCTAAGTTTATAAGGATATCATTGAAGAAAAAATCCAATCTAAACCATAGCAAATTTGTACCCTACCATCTTGCAAGTGGAAGTAATGGTAGTTGAAAGAGATGGAATGGTTTTCCAAGGATGTATGGGCAGTTAAGAAATCTTTGACTCAGTTTGGAGGTATCTATGACACCTTGAGAAGATCATCCAAGCATATAGGGGTAGGTGTTGCAAACATTTAAGAAATTCATGAGTTAGTTGCACACTTAGATATAATCCAGGAGAGTGGAGACATTCGTTTAAGGTATCTAGGAGGTCAAAGAGAAGATTTAGGACCACTTCCACTAGTTAAATCAAGAGGAGCATCAAATATGAAGGCAACCAGGTCAAGCAAAGACATTAAATGATCTTTTAGCCCCTCTCGATCTTTCTCATTTTTTTGGTTGTATGGCCATATAACACATTGGTTCTTTATTTTTCAGAGATTTCTTGCTTTCTTTCTATTACATACTATAACTTCTTAGGTTATTTCTATTAGAAAGACTATTTTGTAACTCTAAAGTAGTCACTTGATGACACAATAGCAATGTATTTTCACTTTTAAAGCATTTTCAAACTGTGTACTATTATAGCAACACCTTTTGAGAAATTTAAATTGTATATTTTACCTTCTCAACATTGTTTCATTATAGACAAAAGATGAATTGACAAGTTTTTTATTCATTTTACTACGAAATCTTCAAGCATTTGTCTCTATTAGTGTCTTTAGGTAGAAAATAGTGTATTCCACATAGGCTGTAGGTTGTGAAGTGAGATAAACATCTTTGGATGTGAAATTTTCATTTTCCTTCTAAAAGTTGTGATAGAAATGAAATCAAATGAATAAAAGTATTGTCATATTATTACAAAGACATGCACACAATGAACAAACTCGATCATATATATGAAAATGTACAATAATTCTAAATGTATACAAAAATGTCATATATTCCAAGTTAATAAAAGTTTTACAAAAATATGGCACATGTCATGTCAAGGTCGATATACAATAAAAAAATATCAAATATATACTTGTATTGGTCCTTCAATGACCACAACTAACACTATATGTCTCTATCGAATCCTATGGTTGTGGTGGATCATCAAAATTGAGCCTCTTTTAAGTAGTACGTGGCTATATAGATGGGTGCACAACAACAATTTAAATGTCAAATTACATTACTTTTGTCAAAAATAGATTATACTTGTCAAAATAACATCAAAATAACTATATATTGAACTATAATTCCTTTGCAATTGAATTTTTTATTACCTCATGTGTTTCTCTCAATGTTGAGATGCACTCTAAAGATGGTGGACCCCTTCTTCGATGACCAGGACTCCTATCAAAATGGAAAGATAGAGGATCCATGGTAAGTCGCGAAGGGGGTTGTAACATGTAAAAGATAATTCATACAAGTTAATAACATATATAGTTTAAAAACATTCAAAACTAAAAATGCATATACTTCTATCTAAATGCATATGTTTAATATATATAGAAAAAATCCTCAGATGGTTCTCCTATACTCCTAGGAGGGATCATCATTGATGAAGTAGCTATGACCATTTCCTATATGAAAAATGATAATAGATTTATAGTCATAGAGGAAGGATTTATGACTTTCAAAGGAAAAATAATACAATCTAAGAGGAATTGAGAAGAGGGTTTCAACTAAGAAGAGGAGATGAAAGTGAAAATGAAGATGTTACATAACCAAAGTTGATACAAAATTAGAAGATAATGAAGTTAAACTTGAAAAAGTTAGAATGTTAAAAACTATAGACAGACATACCTCTTCCCTCTCTTGAACCTCTAGTACATCAAGTGCATACATCAATTTTGTAAAACCCCAATTGTTGTTGTATATAGAAGAGGTCACAAAAAAGACTTTATCATTCTACATGTACATGTTTAATCATAATATATTTGAACAAATAAATTCTCAATCATGCTTGAATAAGTCATTTAATCTTTTCAAAAATTTATGTCAATTAAAACTATGATCAAATACCTTTTGGCATTTAGGTGTACACAAGGATGCCTTTTGACATTTAGGTGTCCTAGAGGATGCCTTTTGCCTACGAGATGTCCTGGACAAAGGTGGGGTACCCTACAAGAAACAAAATTAACATAAGAGATATAAATATATAATATTACATATGAGTTAACAAATCTAAATTTAAATAACTCATATAAATTTAATAAAAATTATAAACAAGGTGTGAAAAATATGATACTCCATAGCTTTCTAGGCCAAAGTCAATGGTAAAAAACATGACATCATCAGTTTGTGAAATCTTATCCACTGACAACGCCTATCAAACACAAAATAAATATACATTAGAGAGATAGTATAATTTATCAAAATTTATTTTGAAATCAAGTTATTATTCTATTCTAACATATTATAAAAAAAATACCTATGGTGTCGAAGCTATAGATGCACCAGAAGTGAAAGGAATATGTCATGGTGTACTAGCACTAGGTGTTGCATCCTAAAATGTGTATTGTTCATGCATTAGTTTAAATTTATCTATAAATTAAAATTTATTTACATTTATAAGTTTTAAGTAATTAATAAATAAAATGTTATAAATAAAAATCAACTCACCTGCACCTACTCTCCACCGAAAAACACCATATTCATCAAGTCATCCATGAGGACCATATCCTCTATAGTGGAGACCTAACATTTACTCTCATAGTGTGTACATGAATGGTAGGTGGACCATCCTCATGGACACAAATATCTTCTCCAAAACATACATGTTGACAACTAGGACACATGATAGATAGGCTCACTAGAGCTAGGTGGTGCAGCTAATGATGAGCTAGGTGATAAAGGTATTAGCTCATCATGTGGTCCAAGAAGCTCTAGTAACTATGTTCCATGTTAAATGATGACTTTAGTCAATGCCGCAACTCCCTGGAGAGTCTATAACTCCATAGACTCCTTTAGTGCCACTAGGACCATGACTTGAACCTTGGGTTTAACAACTAGAGCTATGTGATTTTTGGGTCTACCACCTCCAGGCCCCTATTTTATCCTAGGAAGAGCATCTACCTCTACTCTGGAACTCCCTCATGTCAAATTAGTTTGGTCGCTCATCGAGGATAAAATCACAATATAATTTCCTCAAAAAATGCAATGGAACCTCATAATTGTTACAAGGTGGTTAGTCAAAGACCATATACCACCTATCCAAAAAAGTATTTTTGAGTCTGAAATGATTACACCAATGTATAGGAAACAACTTTGAATCAAGAGGCAAGATCTCATTGGTTTTATGGGTGTTAAAAAGAGCACGTATATCTACTTTACTTATCAATTTTCTTTTCACCCCATCATATGATAACCTAGTAGAATAGAATGCATGACATCTGTCCTTACATGTACCCTATTTTATAACTTGTCTAGATACTTCCTTGGTACTATTGGCCATTGATTCTAAGGTTGTGGAAAGGGATGAATGATTCTCATGATCAAAGATCCTCAATCTATTTACTATTTGAGAAATTTGGGTTTCACTTTGTGATAGTTGATTTTATAGAGCCTCCTATGTGGTTTGTACAAGGTCTACTGGAGGAGATGGAGGGTTTTGAGGCTCTTGTTGTTGTTGTTGAGGGGCAACGTTTTGAGGGTCTTGTTGTTGTTAAGGAGATGAATGGTTTCTCTCTTTAGGGACTTGTTGTTTTTGTGTGTTTTTTTGGAGGGTACTGAATTGAGAAATTTCCATGAATTTATAAAAAAATTTATAAAAAAAATCAATCAAAAAATTTGCTATTACAATTAAATTTCAAACAAAAATAAAAAAATGCACTGTTTTAGGTATACTAGCCTGTGCGACAAAGTGGCATGGTGGAGATTCATTGGAAATGCTACAAATTTGCTATTTTAATCAAAACACGATCAGGTTTTGTGGTTTTTTATTTCCCACTATTGCTCTCAATCCGCAGCCAAGGGTTTAGAATGTCATTTTTGGCCACAAAAAACAAATCTTTTTTTTAATAAAACCCGTTCGGGGTTCTCCAATTTAGGCTTGGTAATTACCTAGCCATAACTCAATTGAGTTATTTGAAATTAAAGAAACTCGATTAGGCTATTAGTCTTTTGTTTTTTTTTCTCTAGGGTGGCCACTTTTTTCACACCATCTTGGTGCACTTACCCCGATACCAACACCAGTGAATGAAAAAATTATTACTGATGCAGAGCCAAATGGATTCTCTTGTGAAGGCAATTCTCTAGTCCTCCAACTTGGGATCACACTCATGAACCTACCCACTCTCAAGACCTATCAATGGTCATTCAATCTTCAAGACTGATATATTTTCTACTAGGATCCACACCTTGAAAAAATCTTCATCCTTTGAAAACAAATCACTTTGTCTTCTCCATTGGATTCATCTCCTTCTTGTCTTCTTGATAGACCCACACACAGAGGTGAATAAATTTTGAAGTATACAATAAATTCTAAATCTCTCTAGTGAGGATGGGCGCAATTAGGTTTAGCAAAACATATTTAAAGCTCATCAAAATCCAACGGTGCATTAGGGAGATATGGCCTCTCACTGAGACTATTTTTACTATCAAGAAAACATGGAAAATGCAGAAAAATAACCAACTTCCTTGTATTCAGAACCTTACAAAAGTTGATCTTTTCGACCACCTTGCCTTTTTTCAGGCTTTCATCATTTTATAAAACCTCTTACATTTTCTATTTGACTGATTAACTACTTGGGAACTTCCCAAACTGCCTAAAAACTGAATGTAACTACCTAAAAACCGATTGTCCCCATCTTTACAAAGATATTAAAATGTTGTCAAGTTGACAACTACATATTCCATGGCCCTTTACATACAAAAGTGGTATTTAAATTACCTTTAAAAACTAATTAAAAAACATTAACAAAATGGATCCCTTACAAGATTATTCTGATCTTATTGATCATGTTAACATTATAGGAGGAAACCTTAGAAGTCCTATTTTCCTTGATCTCCTTGGGGGTCTTCATGAGGTGCTCTGCACCATACTCCCAGGGTTGAAAAGAATCCAAGTCCCATGGATTCCACTGTCTTCTTCCTTGTTTTCCAATTCTTTGGCACTAAGTGCTTGTATCCTGCAACAAAAATATGTCCTCTCTTGGGTGGTGTCTTGCATCTTCCATTCATCCACTTGTACTCATGCCAAGTACTCAATTCTGCAACATGCATATCCATGTCTTCATCTATCCTGTCTTCATCCTCAAGCTTATTTGTAGAGAGCACTGCTGCAACTTTTTGTTTATGCCATTCTTCTTGGATAAGAAAACCATCACACAACTTCATGGCTATTTCATTAACCTCACAATATGTAGACATAGGGGTACCTCTCTTTTCTATACCCTTATCCATTGTCAAATGACATATCATTGTCCCAGCTACACATACCTTTGTCTTCTCAGTGAATGGATGCTCCACATCACCATTTGTCTTTACCATATCTATTTCTTCTTCAAGAACCTCTGCAACATCTTGGTTCGTCTCTCTATTCTTTTTCTTGGATTTCTTCCATCATCTTCTTGATTGCTTGTATCCGGGCTTCATTTTCTTATATCATTTTCCTTAGGTTTGTCATCTCTTCTAGTATTTGGTTTTTTTCTTCTTCCTTCCTTCTTGCTTCTTCCTTCTTCTTGGCCTCTACTTATTCTTTCATTTCCTTTCAGAATCTTTAAAGACTTTGTATGCCTCATATATGATTCTCTCTTCTGTTGTCAAATACATCTTGACTATCTTTCTTCAGCAAGGATCTAATCCCTTGCTTTGATACCACTTGATGCAGAGCCAAATGGATTCTCTTGTGAAGGCACTTCTCTAGTCCTCCAGCCTGGGATCACACTCATGAACTCACCCACTCTCAAGACCTATCAATGGTCATTCAATATTCAAGACTGGTATCTTTTCCACTAGGTTCCACACCTTGAAAAAATCTTCATCCTTTGAAAACAAATCACTTTGTCTTCTCCATTGGATTCCTCTCCTTGCTGTCTTATGGATAGAATCGCACACAGAGGTGAATAAATTTTGAAGCAGACTATAACTTCTTAATCGCTCCAGTGAGGATGGGTGCAATTAGGTTTAGCAAAACATATTTAAATTTCATCAAAATCCAAGGGTGCATTAGGGAGATATGCCCTCCGCACTGAGACTATTTTTACTATCAAGAAAACATGGAAAATAAATAAAAATAACCAACTTCCTTGTATTCAAAACCTTACAAAAGTTGATCTTTTCGACCACCTTGCCTTGTTTCAGGCCTTCATCATTTTATAAAACCTCTTACATTTTCTATTTGATCGACCAACTACTTGGGAACTTCCCAAACTACCTAAAAATTGATTGTAACTACCTAAAAACCGATTGTGCCCATCTTTACAAAGATATTAACATATTGTCAAGTTGACAACTAAGTTGTCAACTTGAAAACTACATATTCCATGGCCATTTTACATACAAAAGTGGTATTTAAATTCCCTTTAAAAACTAATTAAAAAACATTAACAAAATGGCTCCCTTACAAGATTATTCTAATCTTATTGATCATGTTAACATTATGGGAGGAAACCTTAGAAGCCCCATTTTCCTTGATCTCCTTGGGGGTCTTCATGAGGTGCTCTACACCAATTACACTCCATTCATAGTGAGAGTCTAATAAAATAAATACATGAATATAGTGTATATGATATGAGTCCTCCAATTATTCATAAGGATGAAATAACATGATCAAGAGTACATGAGATAGAGGAAGGGAAGAAGATGAAGCCTAATGTCAAATCTGATTCCAACTCTCTAGTCCCCAATGATGGTTTGAAATGCCACCCAACCATGTGCAACCCATAGGTCTACCCCACTATGTTATGGAGATTAACACATGAACCAAACACAACAAGCATAGAAGACACTTGGGGAGTAGGCTCATACACACAATTCACTGAGTAAATACATCATTCACATTATCATAGAAGAAGCCATATGTACACACAAAATACAATACATCATGGGTACTCAATATATAATTGGGTTAGATGACAAAGGAAATAATATGGAAGTGTCATCTCATAACACCAACAAATCCCATGGAATGGGTGATCCTCTCATTTAGATGAGGTGCCCAATAAGCATATGCCATCTCTCAAGGACAGTTTCATCATTGCATCTCAATCTGGGAAGCCCAAACAAGGACTTAGGTATGAGGGGGAAACTCATATACATAGTTATACATATTTCATTGTCATTTTTTCCTCATCCACTTGTTTCACATTGCTCCCAATGAGCCAGCTGAGCGACCTCTCATGCTTGGTGTTGAACAATGGGAGCCACTTCCCAATCATCCCTATCAACTACACCTAAGATCATCATACTATACATTAACACATAGATCAATAGAAATCGCATGATTAAACACACAACATAATCATAATTAATTTCTATTAAACACATTTTACATTCATCTTAATTGCTCAAACATTAAGCATCAATTATTCAACACTAAGGAAGGCATGGGATGGGCATAAATTAAACATTAAATTCACTTTGAAATATTCCAAAATTCCAAATATAATATTCCACATTACACTCTACCGTTTCACATTGAAATTCAATCATTCAACATGCAATGCAACACTCATATCATATTTCACTATTCGCATTAATTCTCAATAATCAAATAACTATACTGAATGAATACAGACTCAAATCGAGTCAAATAAGAGGTTTTATCTTTTTAAAAAATTATACAAAATAAAAACACTCAAATTCTAATTTTCACATCTTCTCATGCAGAACTAGCATCACATCGACCATTGATGGAGCTCTAAAAGCTCAAAAATTCAAAATGCTTAAATTAAAAATCCAAGAAAACCCATTGGTGACTATCTACATAACATCACAAAAATGTATTCAAAATTCCAATTCAACCATCCCATAAAATTTTGGTAGCATATCCCAATTCGAACCCACTTTTTCTAAATTTAAAACATGTATCTTGTGTACACACTCAAAGAAATCCATTCCAAATGAGAAAACAATTATTCTCAAAGCAAAATTCATTTGCAATAATTTTCAAATAAAACATGGAGAAATGAGATAGATATGAGAAGCCCTACCTCATTTTGAGCAAAACTGAAAATGAAGAAATCTCCCAACATACCAAATCAAAATGCAATTCCTTTTGATAGCTTAAGGATCTCCCAATTCCTAGTCCAATGCATCTAATCTCACAAAAATCTACCCACAATCCAATTCAAACTCCCCAAATTTTTTTAAAAAACAAGCATGGAGAGGGTTTTCTCCAAAAATTGATTCAGTATGAAATGCACTCCTTTTTCCCTTTTTAAAATAACATTACTATACACTTTTTTGGAAATAATTAAAATAACTAAAGAATTAAAATATATTTTTAATTCTCAAATGCTCGAGTTACACTAATTATGTAATGATTAAAATGAGCACAAATACACCATATTTAGCTCTTTCTAATATTAAAATAAGCATTTTCACCATAAAATCCAATTTCATATGAAATCACGGTTTAAATGAACAACCACTTCCTTTTCAACCTTGATTAATCATAGGACCCCAAACACTCACTCAAACAATATTTTATCATACAAAATCACCTAATATTTTATTTAAACTTAATTAACCATAAATAACCATTAAACTGCAAAATCGTGCTAATTAACTGTAAACTCATATTGGCAATGAAATTCACACAAAATGATCGTTATCACAAAAGCATTATTTCCTTGGTATCTAGATAGGTTCAAGGTCACCATACGTTACCATATGATAGTAGCTAGAGTATAACATAGGTCTCAACATAGGAAAATCACACTCAGCTAAGTATGATGGGCTAGGCTTAAGGAATTCGAACAATGTGTCATCTTTGAATAAGCACCATTGGACAAATGGGAACACTTAAGCCTGTGAACTAGGTAGAGTTGATTCCTAGTATTTGAAAATACACACACACACACACACACACACACACACACACACACACACACACACACACACACACACACACACACACACACACACACACACANCATCTTTGAATAAGCACCATTGGACAAATGGGAACACTTAAGCCTGTGAACTAGGTAGAGTTGATTCCTAGTATTTGAAAATACACACACACACACACACACACACACACACACACACATGTATGTTGAAAAAATTTGGATGCTAAGAGGGGGGGTGGTGGTGAATCCTCATGTACTATAAAATAAAAGTTAATTATCCATTTATTTCATTTATATCATGTGAAAAAGTATATAAGTAAAAATTGAAAGATCACAACACATGACACTAGAATTTTATGTGGAAAACCCAAATGGAAAAAAATATGGTGATAATCACATTAGCTAATGATAAACATATTATAGAGATTTTTTTAGGCACACTACCAAGGAACCATACTGCTCCCTGAGAAACAAAAAAACTTCGTAGAATCTAGTTACAAATATGACAATAGTAATCAAACTGATAGAATCTCATTGTCCATATTGTTGATTACAATTCACTATTCATGTACTTGTAACTATTTTATATCTGACAGTCTTATTAAAAATTTTCAATATCTCATTCACTACCATTTTACACCTTATTTGCATATATTATGTCTATATATTTTTTTATCTTTGAAGGAAATCTCCCAATATATACTCATTAAGGAATAAAATCATCCATCAATTCCTCCAAATGAAATATAGTGTGTTATCCGATGACCAAAGGAGGTAGAAGAATCCCAAGAGTTCCTCTTCTTTCTCTTACAAAAACTGCACACATGGAAACAAGGGAATTAAATATTGCGGTTATTTGGAGACTTACCTTAGTCAAGTCCCTGCTTTGGTGTATCCACCTCCATAGCAACCAGATAGGCAAGATAAACAATGATAAATAACCAAAAGATAATAGATAATGAAAATAGAAATAAGAAGATATCAATGCAATTTTCTAACCGATGATAAAAATTCTTAATAATATAGAAAACGATGATAGATAACCACAAGATAATAGACAATGAAAATGAAAATATCCACCCTAATGTCAAGCTCACTCTTACCTTTCTAACCTTGTATGTTTTTCTAATTTTGAATATGGTAAGGGTTTGATCTTCAATTTATTTTTCTAGTGTCTTCCTTTTTTTTTAATCAAAATCCCATGTATAGTATTTTTGGTGTCATTTTTTAATCCATTCATCCAAATTTTAAATAAATTATGTTTTTACATTCTAGAATCTATTATATACATATTAAAATAATTGAATTTCAATTAGTATTCAAAAAAATATGATGGAGCATGGTTATTTTATTTAGGACATGTTGGCTTTAAAAATTAGTAAAAAAATCACATGTTCATTAAAATGTTAGCAACAGAATCAAGCATAAGCTACATGGCGTTAGCTAATTTTCATTGAATAAATTTTTGACATACTAAAAAAGTTAACAATTTAGGGGGAGTAAACTGGATGCTATGCTATAGTTTTTTGACAAAAATTGGAGCACTTTGTGTGCTCCCACTATTTTAACCACTTAATATCCACCATATTTTTTTAAGAAATTATTTGTTTAACAGAAAGTGGATTCAAAGAACTACAACTCTTGTTATTGTCACATCTTCAAATTTTGAGCATAACTATCTTTAATTTCTCCTCCAAGACTAGTTCTCATTGATTTGATAAAAAAATGCCCACTAAGACCCCTTTTTGGTCCCTCATTACCCTGCACATTCCCAATTTATAAATGTTGAAACTAAAAATTAAATTCATTGAATCTTGAGAATATTTTTTAGACAACCTATGATTGGGACACGAAATTATGTATGAGTTTGGTAAAGAGCTCAAGGCCCTATTTTGGTCTCTAAACCACCACAATATGATTCAAAATATTATTTAATTTTATCTTTGTGTATCTTATCATGTCTAGACTTAAAGCTACATTAGAATATATGTCTACTCTCATGTGTGAGTATGTGTATGCAAATTTGAATGTGGATACTTAGTATAAGTGTGTATAAACCATGTTAAATTTCTATGAACTATAACATATATAGTCTTTAGTTTATTATTAGTCTAATGTAATAAAACAGTAATAACAAAGTGATTATGGTCTACAAAATACATTATTATTTTGTATAAAAATAGGGAAGCAAGTTAATGGTATAACTAATTCACTCTAATATTCTGATTTAGGACCCGCTGGTGGACTTTGAGGAGTACCTCAACTGTTGGAATAATGGAATGGTGTGTACTGAGAGGGGAGAGGTGAATCAGTACCCTTAAAATTTTTTGTCAATTAACCTTAATCCTTTCAGTAATCAATACATTCATATCAGTACCGACCATATGTGCTATTCTATTTTTTATGCATGTAATATCAATTCATAAACTTAATTTGCATGTAAACATTCATAGAAAAATTCATGAAATGTAATGACACATGACACAAGATTTGGTAACGCAGAAAAACCCTATTAGAAGGTAAAAATTGTGGTGGGAATGAAACCCACAAAACTTCACTATTTGCATAATGGAAGGGGCCGATTAAGGCTTACAAGTTTGATCACTTCTGATGATCTTACCCTGTTAGGAGTAACATTTTTAGACTAGTTAAGGTCTACTCTGTTAAGAGATTTAGCAACACTGTTTAGTGTGCACTCAGTTAAGAGGTTTATAAAAGGATTGTTTAATCCACCTTCTCAAAGGATTTCTTCTATTTTCTACACTTGTTAGAATGTAGTCAAAAATACTTATTGACTTGAGTATATGCAATCTTGAATTTTTGATTATAGATCCATTAAAGTTTACAATATGATGTATCACCTATAGTGACTGATTAATACCTTTATTCTTCTCGGTAGCCTTGGATCTTGTTCTTTATAACTGATTCCATCTTTTGTTGTCCCTCTGCATAAAACTGTCTCTGATCCATAGATGAGTCCGCGGATACAATTATCATCACATCATCTTGTTATGATTGATTACACATCTATTTATACAATGAATTTGACCTAAATGAGTTTCACGCTTTTTAATGATAACTCTATGATCACAGGTTTACAACTTGACCTTGATCTCCTACTTTGCATGTTTTCAATCAGTTAGACTGATTAAAACAATTATAATTACTTTACTTGTTCCTCAAGAAATGGATTTAAAGATAAGCTTTAAGCTAAATATAAAACTTAAGTGTTTTATCTGACATGTAAGTTAGATCCACATTTCTCAGAATAAAACTGTCTCTCGGTAGACTGGTCCTTGGGTTGCTCTGTAGTCTGCCTATCGGGTTTCTCTGGAAACTTGTATGTCGGGTTCCTCTATTGTCTGCTCTATCGATTTACATTGTTGGGTTACACTGTAAACTTCTATCGGGTTCCTCTATGAATTATGTTATTAGTTTACACAGTGATCTATCTATCAGTTTCCTCTATCGGGTTCCTCTGTACTTAACATTTTCGGTGACCTCTGTTAACTGTCATTTCGGGTTCCACTACAAACCTGTATTTCGGTGATCATGTACCAATGGTTCAAAAACTATTTCCCTTGTATACTAATGGCAAAATATGTCATTAATCTCCCCCTTTGACATTAGTATCAAAAAATGATATGTGCAAAACTAAAATGTTTAGTATATACACCATGTGTTCACCTTGTCAATATGACTCCCCCCATGTGCATGTCGTTATAGTATATGTACATGTATATACACTTCCCTTTATACTATTTCCCCTTTTCATTATTTCCCCTTTTTTACCTTATCAACTTTATTTGTCACATATTATTTCCCCATTTTTTGATAATAAGGACAAAGGTGTAATACTTACAACTTGTAAAAAATGTGGGAATGAGAGTTCTTCATGTCTTCCATCATTTTCTCCCTTTTCTCCTGAAGGTGTTTCGGGGCCATGTGCTCCAATGTTATTCTTGCATGTATATCATAGATACTGTCCATGATAGACATCTCAGGGGTGGCAATATATTGTCTTACCAAAGTCATATGTTGTTGCAGTAATGTAAGATTTGGTAGGAGTAGAGCCAGAAGCTTGGTTACCTCATCTCTAAATTTTGTTTCTGCCTCTAAAATATCAAGTCTCAACCTTTTAGCTTCCATAATCTTTTCATAATGCAACTTGATTGCATTGTCAGTGGTTGTAAGACCTTGCACACTAGCATTTAGATCTGCATCTATCTGTGCAATCTTCTCACTATTCTCCTTAATGAATTTCTCTATTGTGCATAACTTCTGAACTAAGGTTA
Organism: Thuja plicata; assembly: GCA_018584345.1. NCBI lineage: Eukaryota > Viridiplantae > Streptophyta > Pinopsida > Cupressales > Cupressaceae > Thuja > Thuja plicata. The sequence continues at coordinate 401,835 of MU226815.1, forward strand.
TAGCTTCTAAAATGATTGGTTCCAATTAATTGACTAGTTCAGATAGCTTTACCTTGTTCTTGGCCACTTCCTAGCTGATTTTCTTTGTCAATTTGTATTGATACTTTTTCTCTGCACATTCTTCTATTGCCTTCTCTGCATCCACATTCTGTGATGTGATGGTGTTTGTAAGAACTGCTAATTGATCAAGTATAGGAGCATCTTGATCAATGTCAGTATTAGGTACAATCTGCAGAAGTATTTCCTTGGTTGTCTCAAGTACCTGTGAGTCCCTGTTCTCCTTTTTAAGCTTACCTTAGATAGATTTCCTTTTACAAAGTTCTGCATACTTTATAAGTGACTCTGGATCTAATGTCCTCGGATCACAGTCTGGTATTTCAATGATCTCATCCAGGGTGATTGGATTTTTATTCTTTTTCTTCTTCTTATTTGATAGTGTAGTGGAGGAACCTATATGCAGTAACATAGCAAGTTCTTTTTCTTGGTCTGATGTACTTGATGAAGGTTTTGGAGGTGTTGCGCCTTTTATCAGGTACTTGGTGTCTACCTGTCAGTTTGGTGTGGATGTCTCCACATCAACCTTATCTTTGTCTGCAGCTTCTCCTTCAGTATCCTTTGGAGTGACATCACCTTGCTTCTCTTCTTCACCTTTATCTTTCTGCTCTCCATCTATTTCTTTCTATTCATCAGTTGTGTTTTTATGTTCCTCTTTACCCTTATCCTTGGGTATGCTTGCATCATACTCATGTGACTTCTTCTTTTGTGAGATAATATTGATAGCCTATGTAAATAATGAAATTTGTCTCGGTATATTAACCTGTGAGATGAAACCCACAAAACTTCACTATCTATAGAATGGAAGGGGCTGGTTAAGGCTTACAAGTTTGATCACTTTTGATGATCTTACCCTGTTAGGAGTAACATGTTTAGACTGGTTAAGGTCTACTCTATTAAGAGCTTTAGCAAAACTATTTAGTGTGCACTCGGTTAAGAGGTTTACAAAAGGATTGTTCAATCCACCTTCTCAAAGGATTTCTTCTATTTGCTACACTTGTTAGAATGTAGTCAAAAATACTTATTGACCTGAGTATATGCAATCTTGAATTGCTGATTACAGATCCATTAAATTTTACAATATGATGTATCACCTATAGTGACTGATTAATGCCTCTGTTCTGCTCGGTAGCCTTGGATCTTGTTATTTATAACTGTTTCCATCTTTTGATGTCCCTCTGCATAAAATTATGTCTCTAATCCATAGATGAGTCTGCAGATACAATCATCATCACATCATCTTGTTCTGACTGATTACACATCTATTTATACAATGAATTTGACCTAAATGAGTTTCACGCTTTTCAATGATAACTCTATGATCAAAGGTTTACAACTTGACCTTGATCTCCTACTTTGCATGTTTTCAATCAGTTAGACTGATTAAAACAATTATAATTACTTTACTTGTCACTCAAGAAATGGATTTAAAGCTAAGCTTTAAGCTAAATATAAAACTTAAGTATTTTATTTGACGTGTAAGTCAGATCCACATTTCTCAGAATAAAACTGTCTCTTGGTAGACTAGTGCTCGGGTTGCTCCGTAGTCTGCCTGTCGGGTTTCTCTGTAAACTTGTATGTCGGGTTCCTCTATTGTCTGCTCTATCAGTTTACACTGTCGGGTTACACTGCAAATTTATGTCGGGTTCCTCTATGAATTATGTTGTCAGTTTACACAGTGATCGGTCTATCAGGTTCCTCTGTACTTAAAATTTTTGGTGACCTCTGTTAACTACTGTGTTGAGTTCCACTATAAAACTATCTTTTGGTGATCATGTACCGACGGTTAAAAAATTGTTTCCCTTGTATACTAATGGAAAATATGTCATCATCAACATGTTGGGTTAATTTGCGTTGTTGGGAGGTTTTCTTTTGTTCCATGGGCTGGTGGTCTTTGTGCCTTTTTATGCTTTTTTTTTGTGGATGAGGTTTATATTTGTAATATATTGGGTTGTGCCCTTTTTTTCTGTTGTCTTCTTGAGGCAGCCGATGTTTTTTAGCTACTAGTAATGTTTTATCTTTCTTTTCTCTTGTAAAGGGTTTCGTGGCCCCTTCAAAACCCGCAGTTACCTCAATCAAAAACTAATTCACTCTAATATAAATACAGGTGATCTATAATATGCATTAAAAATCAATAAAAAATAATGTAGAGTACTACAAATAATGACTTCTAATAATATCATCAAAATTAAATTAAATTAATATAGTTAAAAATAAAGAAAGAATAATCCTTGAAGAAAGTGATGAAATAGGAGATCTCTAGAGATAATAATAATATAATAGTAACATAACATTAGTGGATAGTTGTGTGAGAATTAGAAAAAAAACTTCTTTAAACAAAGATAAAATAGGGAATAGAATAGAAAAATCCCATTTCACTATATGAAATAGTGTTCAATAGCTTTGAAAGAAAAACAAATATTGGGATAAAAGACTACGTGGATAGTGTGAGTATTGGAAAAACAAACTACAAAGTTTTCCATAAAATGAATGGATAGTGATTCTTGTAGCATGAGCAATAGAAAATGAAGAACAAGAATATTTTAATGTAGAATTTGAAAGAATACTTTTAGTGTATTAGAAAAAACATACTAGATTTTGTTGTGTTAAAAAGGAAGTAAAAATATGGCTACATTTGGTGCCTATGAGAGTGTACGAAAAACACACACACAAATAATACAATTTTTTACATCTGAACACTTTAAAATCTCGTTATTGTTATTCATATAAAAAAATGGAGAGAGAAAAAGACTTTCATGATAAACTAGCCTTTGAAAATTAAAATATTGTTATTAGATTTTCTAAAAAGAAAAATGAATAATATGCAACCAAAATAATAATCAAAGGAGGAATGAAAAATGTTAGATAAAGCCATCCTTTATTTACAAAATTATATGTGGACAAAAATGTTGAGAGAAACATAGGAGGTAGGCACCAAACATAGCAAAATATAAATATATTTTTGAATCAATGAACAACTGAATAAATAGGTTTTTAAGAATTAGAAGTAATATTGAGCCATTAAAATAGGAAACAACTAAGATGTAATTAGGTTAAAAAAGATATTTTGTGTGCATTGGAATTAAGATAGATGTTTAGGAAAAATATTTTATTTTTAATTCGTTAAAAAATTCTTTTTAAAAAAAATAGTTTTTAATAGATAAAATTGTTTTTAAGAGATACACTTCCCCTTTTGAATTAAAAATCGATGATCAATTAATATAAGTTCTAAGATGTCCAAAATTTGAATCTTAGATAATTAATATCAACGAATAAAAAAGCTACCAACATAGACAAAAAAAACCTTAATAGACTTTGGGAAAATGCAAAATAACAAAAACCTATAAAACCAAACCACATAATTATGATGCTGTAAAAAAATCACCCTAACCATCAACTAAAAGAACGCACAATTGACTTGTGATCCAACAAAGCTAAATGATTCTTAAGATTTAACATGAGTAAAGTAACATATGACGAGGATCCAAATCCTTTTTGGCTGAATTTTTCCTCCTTCATATACATTAGGTCATTCTCTTTTGTATTCCATCATTAGACTCTACTAAATGTGATTGAGAAATACACTTCCCTAAATACAATTTTATATTTAGATATCTTTCATTTGGAGGAATGTACCCCTTAGGAGAAGAAATCCTAAAATATCCCATAGAAATTTCATGACACTTAGGTGGCTTAGAAATATTAGTATGAATAGATTTTTTCAATGTGATGATAATATTTTTTCAATAATGCCTATATGACAACACAAACATTCAAAAGGATTAAGAAAAGTAGAGTTAGAATATTACCAATAAATAAGGAAAATATACTATTAACATCTCGATAAAGCATGAAAGCATCACATTAGCACCTACATAAGGAAAAAAGGGAAAGAGTCGTTACTTTATGACCTTGAGACATTTTACAAGGATGAACACCAAGACAAGTCCAGTTTTTTAATAAATTGTAATCTATGATTTTTTTTTTGACATTAAACATCTCTTGTCTATAAGAAATTATGTTCTAAGCTTGTGAAAGTTTAGTATTGCTGACACCTTTTGGGAACACATATGAATCTACTTAAAATAATAGCCAAGTGTTTATTAAAACTATTTCATTATAATTGAGATTAATATTAAAACCATTTCATTATAATTGAGATTAATATATATGTATACTATAATTAAGATATTTTCTATTTCAGGAATTCACTAAATGGTAAGGATTTGAGTGTTAGAGATGTATAAGTTTTTGTGTTGGGACTTTAATGTATGGAATGTTATTTATAAAAATTAGTTTTTAGTCAAATGTTAGTGTGGGTAGTGCTCTTAGTTGAGAGGGTGAGAATAATAATGAAAAATTATAATGTGATAATCTTAAGGAACTATTATAACTCTTTCCTCATGAACATACCTAAGATAGTGGTTTATCATAGAAGGAATATATATTTGACATCTCCAAACCATGACTTATCAAGTCAAATATTAAATTAATATCAAGAAAAATTAACATGAAAAATTATTGGATCCTCTTCGAGACCTACTATAACAGGGAAAAGAAGTTAACTCGAAGAATTAATTGACATAATATTATCCATCTTCAAATAAACCCTTGAATGTGTGTAATCACATTTAATGATACTTGAGTAAGAAACAACTCCTTCTAGTACATATATATTAGGTGCAAATTTTTCATACATGCTACCAACACATATAGTAAGAAATTCTAAAAAAATAGGTAGTATCTCCTCATCAAAAAATTGAACCAACAATGTAGCACAAGAAGGAGAATTATCTTTACCATGTTTCATACTCACAAATAATCTATATTTGTATATAAAGAATAACATGAGGATAACTAACACTATGTTTATCCATTATATCTCTTGCTTTAGGCATATGTGGGATATCACTAGTTACATGTCCATTCACTTGATCAAAATCTATACTATTGTATAATAGGAAATGGTGAGCACTGCTAAGAGTAGAGATCACTCACCAATATCCTATGGTATACATTAGGAATAAAAATCCAACCTTTAAGTTCAAGTTTGGTTAGCACAACCAAATGGATGAAGGGTGCTAATGCATAGCTCAAACAAAAGGGAAATTTGGCATTCCTTTTGAAGGATATTAATTATGGGATTGACTATGGATCTGAAAAAAGACTAAGAATGACTGATACAATGATAGATCTGAAAGAAAATGCAATATTGGAGAAGGATTTGTGCACCTCTAAATGAATTAGGAGGTTATATGCCTTGAAATTGTAATTTCCAGTCACAGAGATGTCGCAAAGTGAAACTATTCTGGATTTGGGACCCTGGCACCTATAACTTCCGACCGTGAAAATTTGAGGCCTCCAGGAACAAGTCAACTTTTTAGGTACAATTTGAGATAATTTGACTACACCCCTTTGTTTGTGATTGTGTACTTTCTGATTCTGATCTCTGAGATAACCCCAAAAATGCCCGAATCCAATTCTGCATATCTTGAAACATGTTCCTGGACACAAAAAAAGGGAAATTGTTTGTGGAAGGGGGATTGCCTTGGTCAAGCCCTAGTTGAGGAATTAACCTTGAATTGAAATGAAGGAATGATGACATGTAACGGTGATTAGATTTGAATGAAGTGTATCATGCAATGTAGATACTCTTACCTCTTTGAATGTGATCAAGAATTTTGATGCAATAGCGTTGACTCCACACAAAAACCAAAGTAAATCATGCAAGGAAAACCTTATGAAGATGTTTTGTAAATCACCAATGAATGATTAAGGAATGAAGAAATGATGCCAATGTCATTCCAAGAGACTCCTTTGCTTGGCCTCAATGGGGAAAGAATCTTGATCTATGGAAGACACCTTGAATACTTGAATAATTGAATGCTAGAATGCCACTTTAAATTGCACTTGGATGCTCAATACTTTTCTTGATTTCTTGTTCAATGGCTTCTTGAAAATAATGGTTGCATGCTCATAATGATGACGTGTCTCTCTAAAATGAAGGAAGAGGGAGATCCTTTTATAGTGCATCCAGAAACAGAATTACACAGGTCGATCATGGATCCAGAAATTTGCTTGCTTGTGATTGGAGGGAATGACCTATAATGTTTGCGGGATCTGAAAGGTCAGTTGATTATGATATTGGGAGTGAATTTCAAGATCATAAAAGGAAGGGAGAATTTTTCAATTGGATGAAAATAGGGGAGGATGCTTAGAAATAAGATCCTACCTCAATTTTGCACAAATTAGGGAGGATTAGGGAAGAAACAAGGACCCATATGTTAATAAAGTGTACATTTAAGTGCAATATGAAGCCCAATCAAATGAACCACACTAAAGAAGACCCAAAATGATCCTAAATTGAGCATAAATCAAGCACTTAATTTTTAGGGCGATACAATTATCATATTGATTATATGGAGAAAAATGAGTTATATACCTTTACTAATTTTTATTCGGTGGAGTTACAAAATAGTTGCCTTTATCATTAACAATATCAACACTAAGTATATAATTATCAATCAAATATTTTTATTTATGTTATATTTTTGTACAAATTTGTGTATGATGTACATTGACTCTATGATAATTATAAAAATCATTCAAATTATATGCCTTAGGTAACCATCTAGTTGCATCCAAAATGTTCTATAGGATGAATAATAATCAAATTATTATTGAATTAACCTTGAAGCACATGATCCAATAGTTCACTTATAGTTGTAAACTTTCCATTATATTGTATCTTTAAAAAGGTAATGTATTAGAAACATTTTCCATGATGGGTATTAGCCTTTCTTTTTTCTTACCACTGCTCTTTTAAAAAATATTTTTATTTTCAAATTTTAAACAATTCAAAGGTATATAAGGTGCATGCTAGGACTCGTATTATAATAACTTAAAATCTAATAACTTCAATTCCACATTATTGACATGATCACACATCCATTAAATAAGAATAGCTAAGTAGACGTCATCCATGATTGATTGTAACGGTCACTTAACAAAGATACTTTATAAATAATCATTAGGAAGGTGGTGTTTCATATTAGCACATATAGAAGGTACATGATAGGACACAATTTAAAAAATTTATAATCTAGTAATTTCAATTCCACATTCTTACCATGAGCACATAAGTCCATAAAATAAGTTTGTAGCCAAGTATATAACATCAATGATTGGTGGTAGCAATGCCTTAGTAAATGTAATGCATAGGTCATCACTAGTAAGGTGTTCTTTCATCTTAGCACATATAGAAGGTGAATGATATGATTCATATTTAAATACATTAGAAATTAGTAATTTCAATTCCACATTCTTTCAACATGAGCACACAAGTCCATAAAATAAGCATAGATAAGTAGATAACATATATTATTTGCGGTAGCAATCTCTTCACAAAAATGATTTATAAATCACCATTTGGAAGTTTTTGTTTCATCTAAGAAAATATAGTAGGTGAATGATAATGCTCATATTTTAATACATTATAATCTATTTTCCACATTCTTAATAGAAGCACACAAGTCCAAATTTTTTAAGCATAGCTAAGTAGATGTCATCCATAATTGATGGTGAAATTCCTTAGAAAAGATATTTTACATATCATCATTAAGAAGTGGTGTTTCATCTCAGCACATATATAAGGTGAATGATAGGACTCATATTTTAATACATTAGAATCTAGTAATTTTAATTCCAAATTCTCAACTCTGTAAAATAGGTGCATAGCTAATTAGATGTCATTTGTAATTGTTGGTAACAATCCCTTAACAAAGATACCTTATAAATCATTATTACGAAGGTGGTGTTTCACCTTAGTGCATTATGATTAAAATCTAATTGAATAGTCATTAATTTGTCATTTGATCCTTGTAAGAATGAATGGTCTTGGGAGTTGAATAATTAAGCCACTAAATAACACAGTACATGAAAGTGCATGGAAACAACAAATTCAACACCATATCATCACAATTCTAGTTGTAAAATGTAGAATGAAAAGTTTTCATAAATGTATTGAGGTCACTTATATCATTATAACAATCAAAATGGGATGCTACACAACCAACTAGTAATGGAAATTTCACAAAATTGAATACAAGAAGAGCCTGATGTGTTAGTGTATAAGTAATTGCATCTCATCCACTAGGCACATCATCCACTTAGTTCTCAACTCAATCTAAATTTTATAAAAATGCATCAAGTGTGGAAATGGAAAATTAGTGGTACCAAAAAATGATAAATAATAGATGCATTGTAAATAGAGTGAGAAATAAGTGGTAAGGAAATGGAACTGGAAGGAAAGGAAGAAATGGCATAGAACAAAGAGGAAAGGGGACATGAAGAGGATTGAAGGAAAGACTAGGATAAGTGGGGTGGGAAGTAGGATGTGAGGAGGGAGATATAACATGAATGGGGAAGGAACAAAAATTACACTCTCAGAAGGAACATGAGGAACCTTGGAGGTGGGAGGGGTAACAACAATCAGAGAGGATTGGGTTAAAGGATGGGAAGATTGACTATCCAAAGAAATAGAATCATTGATTTTTGTACCAATAACTTCAAGAATAGTGCATGAGTGCTTCTAGTTTTAACCATATGTATTTTTCCCAATTGACTCTTCTCTTCTCATTGATGGATCATTGAGTGTGATCTTTGAAATGTTGATTAGGAAAAATACATATTATTGAATGCAAAAGTGCTCATACTATTATTTACAAATTATGGAAAAACATACCTACTACCTTAAATAATCTCTAGACCAAATTGTGTTAAGAAATTATGAATATTTTCAACCAATTAAGTAGGAGTAGATTTAAGAATTTTAAAAAAAAAAATTATGAAAAAATAATAAGCTCCTTATTATTCACATATATCACGATTTAAAATTTTTGAAAATTCATTATCAAAAAATAAAAATCTCTTTATTGTTCATGTATCATGATTTAAATTAGGTCATACATAGTTCAAGCCTCTAGTCTATCATAAAAAAATAGGCTATTCTTTACAAAGTTAGCATTCTTTAACCAAGAGTGGTCTTTTAATCAATTGAATCAAAATCTATCGTAAGATTTAACAAGTACTTTTTTCAAAGGGAGATTATAATAACCACGAGATTTTGGAATAAAAACATCACACCAAAACCCAAAGATAAAAACTGATAAACTAAGGGTAAGAGCGTAACCTTAGAAAAATAATTTCTCACATTAAAAAAAATAGAAATCAAAGTGAAAAAAATAAAGGAAAAAATGCTATTATAAGTGGGTTGAACAAAAATGAAAAAGGGAATTTTCAGATAGGGTTCTAAGGAACATCAATCATATAATATTGATGAATAAATGTCCCCAGATGACGAGTTAAGACTCTAACCATCCAAAATAAATGCATTGACAAAAATATATAAATAAACAATAAATCAAATGTATTTGACTAGAAATCTAGATGATGAAATGAGTGATGCAAGATGTGTGAAAATAATTAGTGTACATTTTTATTATTTTCTTAGTTCATTTAATATTTTACTACACTTAGTTTAGGTTGCTTAGGTAAGCCCATGTTTGGCTAATAGTGGTGAGTGGCATGAGTGGCATCTCTCAATATTCTACTTTGCTATTCTATGTTCCTTATAAATGTAGTCACCTATATTTGATTTTTATACTCTAGCACATTCTCTTATTCAACTACATTGTATTTTTCTTTCTTGATTAATGGAAAATAATATTTTTTTAGCCTATATCTTTTGGTTTTTAGTAGTGTTGTGGCTATCAATATGGTACTTGGCCTTCATTATTTTCTTTGATTATTGGATTTAATTCAAAAGGGTAATAGAACCATGATGTCCTAGTATATTCTATCTTGCCCATTCTTTGAGAAATTTAGAGGTAAATTACTTTGCATGCATTTTTCCTCAAGAATTGGCTTACTCTTGCACATTTGTATGATCATCTAGGGAATTTGAATGGTTTGATGGAAAGAATAATATCTCTAGGTTTACATTTTTTACATTCTACATTATGAGTGAGTAATTTTTCATAATCAAATTATTTTTAGCTATTCCTTTATGTTTGGGAAGCTTGAGAAAGTCAATTTGAAGCATAGTGTCATTTTATAATAGAGCATTTGATTATGTTTATTAGTTTAAAAGAATGGTTTGTGGGGAGTTTGAGGAAAAATAGATATTGATATTATATCCAAAAGACATCAAAGCTTCAAGATCAATAGTAAAATCATTGAAATTAATGTTGGGACAATCTAGTAGAAAAAAATAGTAGGTCATATGATTCTATAGCTATGAAAGTCTATATTTTCATTAAAATTTAAAATATTCAAGGCCTATGTGGCAAAAATAAGTCCTAAAATGACCACTTGTGACCTCCAAAATAGGCCCATGGGCCTATTAGTGCTCAACCTAGCAAGCCTAGTAGGGCCTAATCTAGGTGCCTCTACAATCAAAAACCTACTCTTAGTAATGTTGTTGCCTTTTTTTACTCTACATCCAACAAAAGTACCCCTAGGTATTTTCTTACACCTAGTGTAGCTTTCTTGGGTAGACTTATTTTGGCTAATAATAATGAGTGGAGTAAGTGATGTCTTTTCATACCCTATCTCTCTCCTGTTTTCTATTTCTAATAAATGTGCATTTAATTAGTTTTTTTTTATATTCTATTACATTTTCTTTCATTGTAATATTGCTTTCTTGATAAATGCAAAACAACATTGTTTAGCTTATTATCTAGTCTTGAGTAGCATTATGGCTAACATTGTAGAATTTTCTCTTGGTTGTTTTCTTTGTCTTGACGTCTTCAAACCATATCTATATAGGGATAGTATCCAAGAAGATTTTTAAGGATTTTTCACAAAAAACATTTATTCTTCTTTGATCAAACCCTTAGGATAGTGATTTAACAACTTCTAGAAATAATACAAAACAACACAAATTTGTGCACAGAAATAATTGATCAATTGATGCAATTTTTGATATCTATAGATGTATCTTGAATATCCTCTCTTGATTTCCAGACATGTAAAAATGAATTGGGGTTGATTCTTATATACAACTTTAAAGGGTGTCAATAAAATATTTTATGTTTCAAGTCGATACAAAGCAAGCACTTACAAAAGGGTTTGGTTTAAGTCTAGATTTGAATTTGAATAGTAAGATAGCAATGACAATGTTTTGTGAATCACAAGCCTCAACTAATATGACATCACAATTATGATGGATGATATATTGATGGGTCAACCCCTAAGAATGGACGTAGATCAATACAAGCTAGAATGAAGTTATTTACTAAATTATTCAATTGTACATGAATCATTATATAAAAACAACCCAAACAAAATGAACCTAAGATTAAAAGAAATGCAATTACATCATTACGAAAAGACATGCCTTGACAAATAATCATGTAATGTAAGGTTAATTAGTCACCATTTCATGATTTCTTATGGATCTGATAGAAGGTGAGATATCAACAAGAAATAAACAATTAAGTAACATGAACTTGACTTTTTGTGAATGGCAATGAGAGATTCTTTTCTTATTGATAAATTATCAACAACATAGCTTTTCTCAACTTATACTTTATATTTAAACCTTCATAACAAATTATTTTAATGTCCATAAGGCTAAAATAATGGAAAAACTCAACTTAAAGCAAGTAGTGGAAAGTGATCTGGAAGCTAAAATTTTGGGAATACGCTGTTGATGACGTCGTTTAATGAGGATATATGTGTTTCTGACGCTTGTTAGAATCTTGCTCTAGACAAACACTAAGTAACGAATGTTTTCCTGAATCTCAGATCATTGCAGAAGTAAAGACAAGAAAAGTTGACCATAAGAATGTTTTCATGTTTAAACAATCTCCCCTCTTTTAAAGCTTGTGGGCTTCAATTCTTCAGCTGCCTGTCTTATTTCTCAGATTAAAAAACTGTATCATCTGTTATACCAGCTCAAAATTAGATCTTTTTCAAGCCAACGAGAAATCGGTTGACTGTATCTAATAACGCTTAAAACAAAAATCTTACGTTCCATTTTTAAAGACCAATGTTGAATTTCATGTGGATGAACTGAATTGGGTCTCTGGAGAAATAAGCCCACACAGGTTAACTGAATGGTTTTTACGATGTTTTCAGTACTTTTTCTCATATAATCATGAGATCTAAATCTCAGGGTGACAGATCGAATCCGACCCAACTCAATTATTTTCTTGTTAATCGATTCTGAAGAAAATTTGGGCAGCTGAAATCAATGTCCAGGCATTGAGTAGGACTGAAACCAAACAGTCGCATTGTTTGTTTTGGTATTTCAAATTTTGGATTAATGTTTCAGAATGTATCCTATGATCCCTGTGAGGATGAAGTTAGTTATTCTTTTTGGAACATATTCTATTACTCATCATTGTAGTTTTTCATCAATGTTTTCAAATATATTCTATGATCTATCATTAGGGTGAAATAGTTATTCTATTATGTTTTATGGTTCATCATAAGAATGAAGATAATCATTCGTCAATGTTCTTTCAGAATAAAAATAATCCTTTTATCAACGTTTCATCATATTCTATTATCTATTGTCAAGACAAATATAGATTCAATCATTTTTGAAATTATATTCATTTTGATAATAGATCATAAACATTTCAGATCATATTCCATTATCTATTGTCAAGACGAATATAGATTCTATCACTTTTGAAATTATATTCATTTTGATAATAGATCATAAATGTTTCAGATCATATTCCATTATCTATTGTCAAGACGAATATAGATTCAATCACTTTTGAAATTCTATTCATTTTGATAATAGCTAATAAAGCATGATCTGAAATACTGATTAAAAAAACAAATCCCACCAAATCCACAAACTCTGAACTAAAATTAAGAGCTGTAAAAGAAAATTTCTCTGAACATTGATGTTTGTTATTTGGAATTTTGAATATCCCAACTGATTACCCACAAATCAACTCTGGTGAATGATTCTAACGTAAGATATTCTGAATTTTGTGCTGTGGATGTAAACTTTATAAAGCTTTTGACAATATCAATGGATGCAAAAAGCAATTGATGGACTTACAGAGACAAAAAAGCCCAATCAGCTGAGAGAACTCAATGACTGAAGCCGTACAATCTCCACCTCCTTTAATATATTCTCTGGGATTACAGAACAAATGCAAAACATGGGAGCCCTATTTTTTTCTGGAAGAAAAAGATACAAAACAAAGCATAAATGGAAAGAAAGAGAAGATGAACTATAGAGAGCATAACATTTGCTAGGTAACTTCCCATCAAAGATCAAACCTTTGTATCATGTACATCTGATACCAAAAATCCTTACCTAGGGTTATCTGTATGACAAACAACCTAGAAGAATCAATTCCCAGACCTGCAAAAACTGAGTAACAAATTTTCCAACAATCAATGGAAAAGAACACAAACTGTTGGAAATTACTCAGGACTTACAAAAATTCTTCAAAGGTGATAGCTTGATTACAAGCAAGGCTTCCAGGCGGAAGCCCAAATGACGCACTGTTCCTTCCAAGTGAGAAAGATCCCATCCGAGTTGCCGCAGTGAGCCCATCCTTCCTTGTATCGCTTCAGCAGCGCCCTCACGTCATCCACCACATCGTCACTGAAGGTCGCGGGTACGAATCCCGCGTCCCGCAGCCGCGAAGCCCACTGCACAGCCTTCTCGCGGCGCTCACAGACATCAGAATCCTCACAGGCCAGTATATTAACCATGCTCCGGGCGCTGGTTCTTTCCAGCATAAGTCTCTCGTTGCTCGTTCTGGAAAAGCTCTCCTCCAGGGACTCGAAGAAGAGGGAAAAGAACCTCAGGCACTCGCTGAAACAGTCGATGAAATCGTCGGACGTAAGGTCCATCTCGTCTTCCACGACCGTCACAATCTTAGGGTTCATGCACTGGAAAGTCGAGAGAATCGAGTCGCGGCCCGGGTTCGAAACCCGCTGGAGACTGTGAATGCAGTTGATTGCTAGGGCTTCGTCGGGGCGGATGCGAACGGTGTCAAGATCGAATCTTTGTAAGTGATGGTGGTGCACCACGCTGAACTCAAAGGGAACCCCCATAAGCCTGGCGAATTTCTCCATTCTGTGCCCGATTTCCTTCATGACTTTAATGGTGGCCGCTTCTTTGCTTGTTACCACGCTCGTAAGCCGCAGGTGCGGCGTCTCGTCGCTTCTTGTGGCCAGGGCTTCCAGCAGAGTCGGCCATTGCGTACAGAAGGTATTGCTCATGTCAATTATGTGAAGCTTCATTTCTCCTTCTAGGGCTTCCAAGATCGCTCCGTTTGCAGCCACGTGGCCGAAGGTTGTCCAGGGGCTCGACTCCTGGAATTTCAGAATCATTTTTCTTGCTGAGTCAAAAGAGTATGTCTTTTCCACTGCAGAGCACAGGGTTCTGTAGCAACGGCTGCCGGTGTCAGTGATTTTACAGAACAAGGCCTGTAGGAAATAGGACGCCAGTTTTTGTTCGTAGTCTCCGTAAGGAGAAGAGAGCTCGTTTAACATCCATAGAAGATGCTGCATTCGCCCTGTTTCTTTCTGCGCTATGGCTCTCGCGCACTCCATGAGAAGATTCGAAGCCCATCTGCCGTTTGATCCTGAATCTGCCCCGAATTCACTCAAATTCAGCTCTGAGAATTCCGATCTGCTCGAACTGGGCCTCATGAATTGGCTGGTGTTGGTGGTGC
>MU226815.1:419628-434287 GCA_018584345.1 Thuja plicata
TGTCGAGACTTGAAAAGTCATAGTCTTTGTCTGATATAGATTGTCAATGGATGTTCTGTGAATGTCTCTATGTTGACCTTAAAAGTAGAGACAATATTTGAACATGTGAGACCAGCATTTTCTTATCTGTAAAAATGGATATCACCTTCAGAATATTATTAACGAACGACAAAGATAGTGGATCTGATTGCAATGCACTGGGACAAACAAGATTATTTGGGCTCTCTAATTTGGGTGTCCTGCCTATATAATTAATGAAGTGAGTGATATATGCTTCATGTTGTTTTTTTGGCGTTGTACTGTGAAGGAATAACAACTCTCAATCAATCACACCCATCATGGCTATCATCATCATGAGGTGGAAAATGTGTATGAACAATTAAATTTTAGGTAATTTCATGAATGTTAAATTTTTTTTTTGAGTGGGGAAATTTGGGTTTTTAGTCTGATTGGAGTTAAGAGAGATCACTCAGGGAGGACACATTTCATTTGTTCAAATTTGCAAGTTCAATGGTTCAGTATAGGCACAACGTCTACGAGCTGAGCTCAGTGGCACATGAGAGATTTGAACCTTTGCGGCTGCCTCACAACTAAGTATTTTTACTACGGAACTAAAGCCTAAAGACAAATTTTGAGGTTATATAAGTATGATAGTTTATTAGCATATTATGATATTTTTTATTTTGGTTATAGATGTATTTTGATAAAATGTCATAATATAAGTATATATTGACAAGTGATATATTTTTAATGTTGAGTTGGATTGATACTTTTTCCTACCATCTTTATCCATGTTTATAATTATTCTTGTAAATTTGACATTAGCCCATAGTGAAAATTTCGAATAATCTCAACTCGTACTCCACTTTTCATGTGAGATTTTATTCCAAATAAATTGAACTTATTTTTGTCCATAATTTTAATTAATGTAGACTTGCTCCTCCATAATTTGAATGGAGAATAACATTCTTATAATTGAAACAATATTCATTACTATCACATAAATTGTAATTTATAAATTAAATTTAAATAATTTGAACTTATAACATGCATACTATAATTAATTTGGACTCTCCAAAAAACTAACTTGAAATGACATTTTTAGATTAAGAATGAATTAGATTATTTTGTATTGATATTAAAAATTATATAATAACACAATTTTCAAAGACTTGAAATTGTATTTTTATTTGATAATATAAAATTATTATATTTAAGAACTATATAAGAATACAATTATTAAAATATTAAGCCTTAATAATAGCCATTATTCTTCAAAATAAATTCAAAATATATATATTTGTAGGGATTATTAAAATGCAATAGAAAGTAAGAAATAATAAAGATTGAAAAGGAAGTGGGGAATGAATAAGAATATATTATTTATTTAAAATTATATTGATAGAATATTTAATTAATCAAGTACAATTATTTAATCAGTTGAGAAAATTCAACATTTGTGTATTTTTTCAAAAAAAAAAATTGAAATAAATTTAACTCAATACTATTTAAATCAAATGTCCTTTGGCATTATTTTGATTCTTACATAATATATTTGAAGATTTTTCACTAAATCTTATATTCATCTTTTTAACTCCCAAAAATATAATTGAATTATAGAACTTATGGTCTTCATAATTAAGCAACCTTACTCCAAGTGCCCATAGAATAAAATGTTTGACCTTAAAATATTGAACTTTATTATCTCACTTGATCTTTTTAGTAGATATTATTCATTAATAATTTGAAACTCAAACGGCTTCTTCAATTAATTATGAATTGAACTTCTTTTGTGATTCATATAAGTTTTAAATATATTCATTATTTCTATGATAATCATACTTTTCTTTTCAACACTTGTAAACATTAGTAAAAAGTATCATCAATATCCTCATAAATATACAAATATGACTAATCAAACTACTTTATACACAATAAGATATCACTATTACAAGGCATACACAAATTTAGTCAATTGAAAATTAAAATAAATTAAAAGATCAATGTTAAAATGATTAGACTGAAAAATATCAATAAATTTTTATTAATAAAATATATTTTAAAATAGAAATAATTTAATTAAAAATAGACATATTATATAAAGATATTATATTATTCAAAATTGAATTAAACTAAAAGAATTTTTTTTTTATCCAAAAAAAAATTGAACATAAATCTCCATCTTTAAAATCTTATGGACTTTTCTATTAGAATACAACCCCATTAACAAGAATTAAATATATTTTCACCAATGGAAAATGATATTGAAATATATTCCTTTTGAAAAAAAAAAATATCAAAAATAAAATTACAACTAAAACATTATGTAAAACATTACAAATTTACTTGTCTCTTAGACATTCTTCCATTCAAATAAAAGAGGATAATAATCATCATAAACATCATTTATTCTTATTAAATTGAAGGTATCAATTCTTCAACATATTTTCCACTCAACATCTATACAAGAATCTTTAAGAGATAAACTCCTTGAATTATAATAAAAATTAGAAAGAAGAATTGGTTATTGCTCGCTCTATTGAATTTTGGTACTTCTTCTTAAATAAGTTCAATCTCGAAATATTTTTATTTTTGGTTGATATATAAAATGTAAGTGGTGGAAATAGCTTAATAGCAGTTTGAGATCTATCCTCTTAAAAGAAAGGGGCTTTCTTGGGACTCTTATAAGGATTTTGCCTTATTAACAACTATTTTAAAGAAGATCATCCGTTGATTTTAAAATGAAACAATAGCTCATAGATGCTTTAATATCTATGAATAAGTAGTGAACAATTGTTGAAAAGATGTAAACTATTATGTAATTAACTTTATAGATATTTATTTGAAACAATAGCTAATAGATGCTTTACTATCTATGAATAAGTAGTGAACAATTGTTGAAAATATGTAAACTAATATGTAATTAAATTTATAGATATTTATTTATATATATTTTTAGACTTCAATATAAACTGTAGTCTATGGTATAATTTTTTAAAACTCTATGAATATTGATATCTTACATTGACATGGTATGAGGTTTTGAAATGAAATGTTTCATATTAATGAGAAATAAAGTGCAATGTGACAATAGATGAGTATTTTTATGCATAACAAATAAATGATAATTACGCTTACTCTCATTTCACGTAGATTTATTGATGAAAAATGGAATATAATGTTGGAGTACTTGTTTGTAGGATATTTTACTTGTGCTTAAGCTATGAGGATGGCTAGGGAATATTTTGAATTTGGATTTGAAACTATATTCCTAAATGATGACATTTGGGAAAAGGGAAAGCATTATTGTTTTTTTTTTAAAATTCTATGAATATTGATGTCCTATATTGACATGGCATGAGGTTTTGAAATGAAATGTTTCATATTTATGAGACATAAAGTGCAATATGACAATAGATGAGTGTTTTTATGCATAACAAAGAAATGGCAATTACGCTTACTCTCATTTCACATAGATTTATTGATGAAAACTAGAATATAATGTTGGAGTACTTGTTTGTAGGATATTTTACTTGTGCTTAAAGCTATGAGGATGGCTAGGGAATATTTTGAATTTGTATTTGAAACCATATTCCTAAAAGATGACATTTGGGAAAAGGGAAAGCATTATTGATTTTTTTTCTTTGTGATCATCAAAGTCTATGTTCACAAAGGGTTGTCTAATGAATGACCTTTGAAGAGTATGGAAGGATGGTTAAAAAAAATATCTCAAGGACCTTATCCCAACCTTTTTTTCTTTGTTTTTTTAATGAAAGTTGTATATCCCTCCAGATGAATAATTTTTTTTGTTTTTCTTGTGAAAAGTTGGAGGAAGTATGTTGGGTTATTTTGATAAGGAAAATCTTTAAGCAAGGTTATATGCATTGGATCATGTTTGATTAAAAATGTAATTAAGAATGTGATAGGTATTAAACTAACATATCTATATTTTTTAAAATTTTATTTAAAGTACATGAAGAGATATTTAAAGATAATTGTTGAAGATAAACATAATGTAATTGAAAATTAACATAATCTGATTGAATGTAGCTTACCTACATGGATGGATAGACAACATTATTTTTGTCTTTTAATACTTCAATAATTGATGCAAAGAATTATGTGAAGGGTTACTTAGATTGGAGGAAAATATATTGTCAATATATGTTTCTATTAGGTTGATCTTCAATTCTACAAGAGTTATTTTTCTTGATAGAAATTGCTATGTAGAGGTACACTCTTTAACATTAAAATCAAATTCGTTTAAATCACACTTGCTATGTATTTAACGTAATATATTTAAAAAATATTAAGCTAAGATGTAATAAATGGATTTTTTGAAAAGACTTTAGAAAATTTCAAGCAAATGTAATAAGCACGTGTAAAGTGAAATGTGTAGCCTAACTCTTTACAACTTGGCTCGAGTAATCACAAAGTTAGCAAGGAGTAGTGATGCCACCTCACACTCAAAATCCACCCATTTGTGATTTTAATGTACTGGAAAATGGATGAAGCTTCTAATAGAAATGGGGAATCTTATGTCGACCCCTTTAACAAGATCTTCATTCTCTTCAACATAAGCTTTTCATAGCAATGGGGAATCTTATGTCGATCCCTTTAACAAGCTCTTCATTCTCTTCAACATAAGCTTTTCACAAAATTTAGTAACATTCCCTTCATAATTGTATAAGTTGAGTAACCCCCTTTGTTTATTTTATTTATTAAACAATAATACAAGGTTCTTATTATGTCACTTAGTTTTTTCAAAAAAATTTTAAAAAATAATTGTTAAAAATTCAATAACAAGGATTTACATGAGAAAAATCCTTTCGGAACTGAAAACACCACACTCCAAAATTTGTGCAATATATTATTCAAAAATCAACAATAAAATATATTATAATTGCAATGAACGTTTCTCACAGGAGTATCACTAACAGGAGATCTGGAGGTAACTCAACAATTATAAGACTCTTACACACAACCTGCATCTCATGAACCTAATATATAGAAGATATTTGATGCATGCAACTATCAAATGGTATTACAAAACCATGAATTAAAACTACCCAAAAAAGTGGTGCCCAACTTATCTCCAATCTAAGATGCCCTATGATGTGTCAAAACATAGACCAACACATGTAACTCCCTTTTATAGCTCAGTTATGTGCCCAACATATTTTTATGTCTTCCATTTCAAGAGGCCCAATCTCTGGAGGCCATAACTTTTGATCTAAGATTTTGATTGACAAACTAGCTGAAGCCTCAAAAATATCATGAAGTTCTTGTTGAATTTCTCAATGTAAGCACCTACACAATCAAACAAAAAATGAACAACACATTCCACAAGGAGACCACCAATAAAGATATGATATATTCCTCAAAACAAAAAGATATAAAATGAGAATTACAATGCACAAATAATCTCTTTATAGAAAGCGAGTCCTCTAAAATTGGGAAAAACCTAAAAAGGTAGAAAAGAAAGCTAAAGCTCAAATAGAATAGACTAGAGGGTAAAGTAGGCTCAACCAAAACTCCACTAAGTGAACTTAAGCTAATAATGCATGCTTAAGAATGCACACACATATGTTATCTAAAAATATGCTAATATGCACGATGCAATAAAATGTATATGATGCAACATATATGCATGCTCTAAGAGACCCCCCTAGTGCAACTTAGGGAGAAGTTAAAATTCTAAATGCATGAAATGAAATAATGGGTCCAACTACTAACAACATGATTATGTACCTTATACACAAAAAAATAAATCTCTCAAAATTGGGGAAAAGAAGAAAAATACAATGGGTGAAAACTCCTCTCCGAAAGAGAGAAAATGATAACGAAGGACTAGGAAGCCACCAATAAAATGTATCCAAAGAGTAGGGACATTTAGAAAATTCTTAGAGCACAAAGAAGTTACATCCAATTGTCAAAAAGGGACTATTATAGTGTTGTAATGAAGAACCCCCTACGAAATCAAGATGATGATCATGATCAATAAGACAAGAATATGCATGAGTGCCCCTAATGAGACTAATTTAACAATGAGCATGTGGAAAAAAAAGGAAAAATATTTATTAGTTGAACATACAACTAACACATGGATTTACAAGAGTGACCCCAACAACACTAATCAACCATGCAAGAGTAAACTGCCAGTAAAAAATAAAGGTGCCAATAGTCTAAAGAACTAATAAACTGAGGATAAGTCACCTCCATATAATATAAATGCAAGAGTGTCTAATAGTGGAGCTCCATCTCATCAAAATACAATCATTGCATTCAACTAGTAGATAGGAATAAATACTAAATATGTAGCTCACTCCAAAGATAAATCAAGGAAGCATTAACACAAATAGTAGAAAGCCCCCATAATTCTGACAAGGGAGAGGCATGAAAATTCCACTAAAACTATGTGTCACCATGCAGTACATGAAGGCGAATCCAAATTCATGCACAAGAAAGTACCTTCAAATAAAAATGGTATGCAACTGATGCACAAACACATGGGACAAGAATCACTATGATTTGATGTCTTTGAGGTGGGACACTCCCTTGACAAAGGTGTGATGGAAAAACAAAAGGCACTATACAACCACCCATGGCACTTTCTAATACTGTCCATTTCCAAAATAAGGCACTTTAACAGAATGTGCAAAATCCTCAAAAACCATATAGAAGAGTGACACTTTATCTCAACGTGTCTACAAATAGAGAAGTGCATGTAAAAGATGCTCAAAATTCCCATGAAGAACAGACTGGGACAAGAGCTAGAAAAAAGTTCATAGATATATGTGAAGAGCTCGAATAGACCTTTCAAACATCGCAAGAATCACAAAAAATAGAGGAAATGGAAAAAATATATTAAAGCTTGGTAGTAAAAATACCACATCTAACTTCAACGGTCTATAGAAAAATCTAATGGAAAAATATTAAAAAAATCACTAGCACCACTGGGTATCCCTCTGAATCACCTTTCCAATGATATCTTATTTTCGAAAAATGGATATCATATGCAAATAATATAGCCAAAAGAAAAACATGCTAAATATAGCCAACCAACAACCAACAAACATGACTATTGCAACTTTATTGTTGTCAAATTCACTCACTAATTGAAACATTCGATAAATACCTAGATTATCTTTTTAGGGTCAAGGAAAAAACCCAGAAATATTTTATCAAAAAAAAAAGATAAACAAAGTTATGGCTAAGCCTATATTTTTTTCTTTTTTTGTTTTATTTTTAGTTTCTTTTTTTCTTTTTCTTCTTTTTTTTTATTTTTATTTTCTCACAAAATATGACAAATCTTAGAAAATTGAGAGTGATTAGATATTTCTTTGTGGCTAAGAAAAGAACCCAGAAATTGTTTTCTCCAAGATGAGTTGATTTGTAGATTCTAAAAAAACCACACTTCTAGATATACAAAAAGGTAGATTAGGTGACCCTATAATGCTTTTAAGAAAATAAAACCTCAAATATCGAGAAGGGTTTTGTTGAATTCATGCTTTGGTACCATGTTAAATTTTGCAACACAAGCACCTGCAAGATCAAATAGAAAATGAAGAATATATTCCACAAATGAGAGCATCACAAAAGGTATGCTATATTCCTCAAAAATAAAAGATACAGAATGAGAATTACAATGCACAAAGAATTGCTTTATAGAAAGAAAGTCCTCTAAAATGAGGAAAACACTTAAAAAGCTATAAAAGAAAACCAAAGTTTAACTAGACTAAATTGTTGAGCCCTATGGCATGTTGGAATTATGTCAAACTATAAGCATGAGTGAGAATCATGATTTTACCATGAGTTGATTACATTTGATTTGATCACTACAATGCTGACATGAAATTTGATGTGAGAGGGAACTTGCCACATCTCGGTGATTGAATATTTTTGAAGATTATACTTTGACATAGTAAATCCAAAATTGCACCTTGTATTTTATAGTCACTATAAGTGACTAAGGCTCATGAAACTTTGAATTGTAACCAAGGCATAAAATTTATACACAAAGGCAATGCCTTTGGTTGGCAGTGCACTTGGTATGGTGATAAAGTATTAAAGTTTAAATGATATAAGTCGGGCTTATGCCATTATGTCATATGTTTGATTGATTAAAGTTTGCAATGCCTTTTTTTATCGACATTTTCTCAAAGTGAATGATTTTATTCTTTAAACCCTTAGCTCATCGAGCTAGGGCACAACTCGAGTCAAGCTAGGGCACAAACTGTGTATTACAGTAGAGATGACGACATATAATTGGAACAAGAACAGTGAGAACCATGTGTTGGTTGATGGAGATTCTTGAAAGAATTGAGAAAGAGATTCAAGTGCAGATTATATGGGATATTGTGATTCTATTACCAGGTGTTTTATTTTCTTTTTACACTTGTCCTTGTAAAATATGTGTACTCTTGTTTTCAATCATTCATGAAGGGTTTGCTTTATTGTTTTAAGTTGCATACTCTTATTTAGTTTTGTGGTAATAATCTCTGTAATTGTTTTGTTAAAAACTCATACGAGTTTTGCATATTTTTGTGATTTAATTGTCTTACCCGTAGTTTTATTTCAGAGTTTTGGTTTTGGGTAAACCCTTGTTAGAACTTGTGCTATGTTTTCTCTGATTAATTTTCTTTGTTAATACAGGTTCTGTGAATACTATTTTTATCTAAAACGATTAAAACATGTAGTGTTTTTGTTTAGTGAGATATCAGAGATAAAGGTTTTGTTAAGGGTTTAGTAAACCATAGTTAGGGTTTCATTGTTTTGGAGAGTTAAATCTTTCATTGTGTTTTTCTTGTGTCATTCATATGTTTATATAGGTTTAGTTTTTGAAGAAGGGTTCCTCTGTCTAACCCTATTTGGTTTTTGTGTTGAGGTTCTCATATGCTCAAATTATTTCTTAAACCAGTCTTATTTAAGGATTTGTCATTGGTTTGTGGAAAGAGAAGTTACCTTGCAGTTTGAGAAGTTTCTATATTCAGTTCCATGGCAGTTTGGCTTCAGTTCCTTTTCAAGAAACATTATATATGCATCATTTGGAAAATTTTATTGAGGTATAGAGAAAGAGATTGTGAGTTCACTTGAAAGATTAATTTCCCCTACATTATATTGTGCACATTGTATGAAAATGGTAATATTTGTAAAAGAATGAAGTTGTATTGGTTTAGTATAATTTATTATTAAGTATAAAGCATGAAATATACTTAATGATGTATTGTATTAAGTCTTGAGAACCATTCTTTGTACAAACATTTTGGCTTTGTATGGAAAATCAGATATTGTAAATTGATATATAGCTAGTGATGCATTGAAAAAGACTATCAATGAGATAACATAGTCAGTAAGACATATATATAGACAGTGAGGCATTGTAATAAGGATATTTCACATAAGCTAGTGGGGAAATTCAAGTGGTTTTATTCCCCAGAGAATTTCCATTCAGGACAAATCATTGTGTCATATTATTTGTGTGTTTTACTTGTAATGTTAACTATTCTGTATTACCTTCACATTGTTTCAAGTTTGTTAAAGTTAAAAAGTTGTAACTGGATTAAATTTTTCATACCACTGATTGACCCCCCCTTTCAATGGTATTGTACTCCAACAAGTGGTATCAGAGCCACACCTTTATTCAATTTTTGAATTAAAGGTTTCCTGGTAGATGAGTACGCACTATGGTTGGTTAAGAAGGTTTGTCTAGTTTTAGGGCACTTTTGTTTGATGGCATTGGATATGCATTCTAGAAGTTTATAATAAAACATCATTTAAATTCCTTAGGATATGATTTATGGACAACCACATAAAATGATTACACAAGTACAACACCACCTTCTATTGCTAATGAAAAGAACTTGAATATGAAAGTGATACAAAGGATTAAAATTCATTTGTTGTAGCCTTTCTAATGATATACTTGTTAAGGTTATGGACTGTGATAATGCTAAGTCTATTTAGGATAAATTTTCAAACATTTATGAAGTGGATGATAAAGTTATGTAGACAAAAATACAAGCTTATAGGGCTAAGTTTGAGTCTTAAGATGACTAAAGAGGAGAAAATTGTTGATTTTTTTCTTGGAGTTCAAAATGTTATCAGTTTCATACAAGGACTTGGAGAGGAACTAGAAGAGGCTACATTTGTAAAGAAAGTGTTAATGTCTTTGACCTCAAAATATGATTCAAAGAGATCGTTGAAGAAAGTGATATCAACAAGGTAAATCTTGATACTCTTCATGGTATTTTCACTACATATGAAATGAGGATTAATACTTACCCCCCTATTAAAGAATCTACTTTTAAATATATTAAAGTAGATGCTAATTTAGATTTTGATAAAAAGGAAGTTAATGAATTTGCATTTTTTAGTAAACTCAAAAGAGGTTCTGTTAAATACCAAGGTAAATTTCATTTCAAATTTTTTGTTTGTGGTCGAATTGGACACTACACTGCTCAATGTCCAAACAAAGACATAGAGAGTGATGATGATGAAAGTAGTAAATCATCAAAGAAAAAAAAACAAATCAATTTCAAGAAGAAAAATGGTTTTAAAAAGAATAAGGTTTTATATGATGATGTCATTGATAGTGGTTTAGATGATCCACTTGAAGGAGAAGAAGAGACTCTTTTCATGGCTATAGTATCTTCTAATATACCACAAGAAAATAGTGTATCAGATTTTTCAAAATTGGAAATTGATTTTAAAGGAGAGTTGAAAGCAACTCTTAAAGAGTTAAAAAAAATGAAGAAAGAGTCAACTATTCAAAATAATAAGAATCGAGAAGATATAGAATTATTTTCTACTCTAAAACTACAAGTTGAAGAACTAAAACAGATTCTTGAGGCTACTCAATAAAATTTGCATTGTAAAGAACATGAATGTTGTCTTTAGAAGAAAAAGTTGTTGATTTATGAAAACAACTTTCTTCTTGCAACATGCTACCTGATGATATTGACAAGCAAGAAGGATAATCATCCAAGAAGACTGAGAAAGGTAAAATTATCTCTTCTAAATCACATTTCCTTAGTTATTGTTTCAACTACAAACAGTCGGGACATTATGCTAATTAGTACAACTTGACAGCTAGAAGGAATTTTAATCTTCTGAATGGAAATCTCTATCAATTCTTGAACAAACTTAAATTTTTTAAATGTGGCAAACAAAGTCATATAGTAAATTTTTGTAAGGAAGGTTCCTTAGCATATTCTAATAAATCTAGCAAAAGTTCTATAACTAAATTAGTTTGGAAACCAAAGAAAGTTTCTATGACTACTCAAGTAGTTCAATTCTCACAATTAGAAGATACATGGATTCTAGATAATGGATTCTCTCATCACATGACAAGCGATAAGTGCAATTTTTTTACTATAAGGAATTCAATTATGGTATAGTTAAATTTGGTAATAACACTTTCTTTCAATTAGAAGGATCAAGAACTATATTTTTGGATAGTCTTACTCATGTAACAAATGTTTATTTTTTTAAAGGTATGGTTCATAATCTCTTAAGTGTGAGACAAATTTGTAAGAATAACCTTGTGGCTACCTTGAATGCTTTAGATTATCAAATTAATGAAAAATCTAGAAGAATAATTCCAACAAGTGTAAAAAATATATAGAAATGTATATACCTTAAATGGTGTGATTAATGAGTATGGTGAAACTTGATGAACTATAATTGATTGAATGTTTGAAGATGACAAAGTTGATGATCACCGAGATGCAGAAAGTAAATGCAAGACATTAAATCAGTTAATGTATTATATTGTCATTGATTTCAAATTGATATGGTATGATTTCTCATACACATATTTTCACAACACTTAAAGATTTGAAGAGACAAAGTTTTTGTCATCGGTAATCATGTACACTGAGTGACAGTAAATCTCGACGGACAGTGAACCCCGAGCACAAAATTTCACAGTGCTACTTGACGGACGGTGTTACCCAGGAAAGGGATACCCGAGAAAGCATTACCGAGATAACTGTAGTTGTCACCTAACAGAACTGAAGTTGATGCCAGAACTATCTGCAGTAGTCATCGAGCACTATCGAAGTGTTGATCGACAGGAACTAAAGTTAGGATATGACAAAACAA
Organism: Thuja plicata; assembly: GCA_018584345.1. NCBI lineage: Eukaryota > Viridiplantae > Streptophyta > Pinopsida > Cupressales > Cupressaceae > Thuja > Thuja plicata. The sequence goes on from MU226815.1 coordinate 431,734, forward strand.
CTTAGCTAGCAGGACCTAAAGATAGATTAAAATGATTGATTACTTTGTTTTGATCGATCAGTTGAAAGATAAAGATAAGAAGGAGATTTAAAGCATGTTTTATTCCATAAAACAAGGAGAGATTTGTAGAATAAAACTAAAGCAAGCATGACGAGCTTTACAGATCAAGAAGTGATCAACAAAGAAAACAAGAAGGACATAAGAATGGTGAAATTATGTCTATATAAAGAGGCAAGTAATTCATTATCAAGAAGAGGAATGCTGAAGAGAATTCAGGTGAAGATAAGAAGACTTCATATAGATTTGATCATACAAGCTGAAGAACAGAGCTAAGAATTCTGTAGACATCGAGCAACAGAGAAGCAACAACATTCACCAAGAAAAAAGAAGTGGAGCAAAAGAATTGAAGAGAAAATTGATCAAAAAGGTATTATGGGCTTACAATAGACTTGAACATATGTAAGATTAAGTTGTATTTATGAACATATCATATACTAATTTAGTTTAACCATTGATTCAAAAAATCTCTTAACGGAGTAGGATTTAACCATCCTTTATATATTGAGATACATCCCAAGGAGTATCAAAAGCTTTTCATGTTGAAAACATAGTGAATGCTAGGTCAAGTGATAAACTGTTAGTTTTAAATCCTCTAACAAGGTCACACTTAACAGTGTGTTTGTAACCTTTAACATGGTTGGCTCTTCATCGAGCTCACTTCAGAAGAGTGAAAATTGTGGGTTACCGGTCCCAAGTGGGTTTTTTCCCTTAACAAGGTTTCCAAGTTAAAAATCCATGTGTCAAATGTGTATATGGTTCATTGCTTTGATGTTTTTCTTTACACATTACTAAAATAGGATTGATCGATAAACACTAAGTTATTTATTGTATTTCAGTAAAGGTTAAGAAAAGATAGACTGCTATTCAGTAAAGCTTAAAGAAAAGGTAAAAAGTATAAACACTGAGCAATATATACATGTTAGATTTACAAAAGACATACATCTTGTAGGACTGAAGATAACTAGAGGTTTTATATTTGTGGTATAAAGTTTTGGATTGAATTATTGGAATAAATTTTGAGGCCACTAATTCACCCCCCCTCTTAGTTATTCTAACAATTGGTATTAGAGATTGTGTGCTTAGAAAGAGAGTTTTAAGACTCAAGATAAAGATCACAAGATGAGAAAAAGGGATGTGCCTAAGCTAAACAAGGACAACTTTGCATCATGGAAAAGTAGGATAAGATTCCACCTATCAGGTATTGGAAATTATGTCACAAAATACTTGGATATTGAATTTGTTCTACCTACTCGACCTCCAACAGTTGATCAATTGAGAGAAAATCACGAACACAATTCTATGATGATAGAACTTGCTTCCTCACTCTCTGATGCTGAATTTGAAGATGTCAAATCATGCACCACTGTAAAACAAATGTGGGACAAACTCAAGCTAGTAAATGGAGGAGATAAGAATGTGCTGAGAGATAAGGAAGAAAGCCTAAGAGGACAGTTTGATGACCTCAGAATGAAAGAAGGAGAAAACATCACTCAGTACAGTAGCAGAATCAAAGAGGTTGTTAATTCTATCTGAGGAGTAGGAGGTGTACTTGAAGAAGAAATAGTGGTAAGTAAAATTCTAAGAACCTTACTGCCTGTTTATGCTATTAGAGTATCTACTATACAAGAAATGAGAGCAGTAGCAAATAAAAATGTTACTTTAGATAGTTTGATCGGTAGACTTGTTTCATTTGAGATGAATAACTTTGACAATAGTGTCTTACCAACTATTGAGTCTACATTCAAATCTTCTTTGAAAATAAGTAAATCAAGTCATAAATACATTATGAGAAATGATAGTGAAAGTGATAGTGATGACCAAGAACTTGATCAGATTGAAGCACTAATGGCTAGAAGATTACAGAGAGGCAAAGGTAGATACAAAGGTAAATTACCATTGGTATGTTTTAATTGTAGGGTGTGTGCACCAAGTTGTAGACCAAAAAAGTGGACACATCTTTAAAAAAAATTCAAATTTCATATAACCTGATAGGGTTATTGAAAATTCAAAATTGTTCTAGGCTTGGTAACCAAGCCATAACCCGATTGGGTTTTGAAAAGCAAAAAGTACTTCAAAACCTGATCGGGTTTTGAAAAGAGAAAAGTACTTCAAAACCTGATCGGGTTTTGAAAAGCAAAAAGTACTTCAAAACCCGATTAGGTTTTGAAGAAGTAAAAACTATGCATTTTATTCTCCATAACCCGAGCGGGATATGAAGAAACTAAAACAAGCTTTTCTTCTGGAAGCCATAACTTCCACATACAGAGTTCAATTGACTCTATTCAAAAAGCATAGGAAAGATCTTGAGATGATCTAACACACAATTAACCTAAAATAATCTTTATTCATTAACATTTTCTTCCATCCATTTGAATCAAGTAAGGTATAAAATAGGTACTCATTATTGCCCATACATGCAACGTATAGGAAAATGAGGATGCTCTCTCTCTCTCCCAAAATCTCTCTCTCTCTCTCTCCCCCTCTCTCTAGAGAG
>MU226815.1:434322-448785 GCA_018584345.1 Thuja plicata
AACTCTAGAGAGAGAGAGAGAGAGAGAGAGAGCATACTGATTTTCCTATACGTTGCATGTATGGGCAATAATGAGTGCCTATTTTATACCTTACTTGATTCAAATGGATGGAAGAAACATTGTTGATGCCTAAAGATGATCATAGGTTAATAATGTGTTAGATCATTTCAATATCTTTCCCACTCTTTTTGAATGGAGTCAATCGAACTCTGTATGTGGAAGTTATGGCTTCCAGAGTAAAGCCTATTATAGTTTCTTCAAAACCCACTCGGGTTATGGAGAATAAAATGCATAAGTTTTAATTCTTCAAAACCCAATCAGGTTTTGAAGTAATTTTTACTTTTCATAACCCGATCGGGCTATGACTTGGGAAGAGCTTTTGAAAATGACCCAAAGGATTGGAGGCTCATTTTCCCTCCATTTTTGTTCTTTTAAACATTTTTTCATCTTGTAAGATGAATTCTCGACTTTATCTTCATCAGGTTTGCAATTTGTCAACTGGGTATTTTTATAATTTTTACCATAATCTCATAAATCTTCTTATCTTTCTAACCATATAATTTTTTCTATTTTTGGACAATATTAGCATAGTAAACTTTAATTTTCTTTACCAGTGTCTTGATTGTCCTCACAAACATATGTCTACCATTTTTTTAATAACTTTTGATATACTTAATCAAATTAAAAATAAATTACATATTATTGCTCCACACTTGATTCTATACCCTTTTTTAAAAAAAAATTTCATTTTTGATTATTTTGATGCAAGTTATGCCCAACGCACGAACAGGTACAAAATTTTCAGGATGTGATCACTTCAAAAAGTCACAGAAAAAAAATACTCATAAAAAAATTACAAAAAATACACAACTTCTAGATCTCACTCTTACCTATCATCCTACCAAATGGATTTAAAAAATACTAAATATAACTATATCTTTTGTACCGTGCACGGAAACAACTATGTTATGTTTTTTTCAAAAAAATCAGGAACATGTTTTCATGCGCATGAGGTTTGAACCTCTTAATATTATTGGTTTTTAAAAATAATTAGTTTTTTAGAAACTAGATTCAGAGTACTACAATTTTTATTTTTTACACATCTTATTTTGAGTTCATAACCCTCAAATGCCTGTTCCAAGATCAGGTTTACCGGATTTCAGAAAAATGTGTCATTTTTGGTCCACAACTTGTTGCACACACCCTGTAAAGAGATTGGACACTTTGCTTCTAGATGTCCTAACAAAAGAAAATAAGACAGAAACAATGATAGATCATATGAAAAGAAGCTTGATAGAGGTGATGACCGAGATTACCGAAGAAACTGACAATCTGACAGAAGAGATACCCGATACTAGGACAAAGGAAAGAAGGCTTGTTACCTAGTGTAGAACAAAGCTAAGAATACTAACACCAAATCTAATGAAGATATTGAGGTGGTATTTGTTGCTATAAAGGATGATTCAGACGAAGAAGAAAGGTATGTTAAAGCTGCACTCATATATAAGGTTAGTAAAAATGATGTCTAGATTATTGATAGTGGCTATACTCACCATATGACTTTAGATAAAGAAAAGTTTAAAACTTTTGAATATTATAATGGTGGATTAGTAAGAATGGGTAATGACTCACCTTGTCCAGTTGAAGGTAAAGGAATAATAATGTTGAATAATCTGATCAGATGTGAAAATGCATATTGGGTGAAAGGAATTAACTATAATCTATTGAGTGTTTCACAGCTGAATAACACAGGACACCGAGTTGCATTTGAGAACAAAAAGGCAAAGATCTTTAATGAATCATGAAGGTTGATCAGCACTGGTGAATAGACAAAAGGTAACCTATTCTATCTTGATGATATTAATACCACTTGTTTAATGGCTAGAAACAAAGCCATATGGTTGTGGCATAAAAGGTTATGTCAAGTCAATTTTGACAACATGGTTAGGATAAGCAATAAAAGGAAAGTAAGAGGCTTACCAAGCATGTCAAATCCTGACCATGTCATGTGTAAGAATTGTCAAAAAGGTAAAATGACCAAGTCTAGTTTTAAGAGAAAAACCTACACATCTAATGCTACTCTAGAGCTAGTCCATACTGACCTATGTGGACCAATGAGAACAAAGAGCTACTATGGTGATAGATACTTGATTCTATTTGTAGATGATTATTCTAGAATGATGACTATTATGTTCTTAAAAGAGAAATCAGAAGCATTCAAGATGTTTAAATGGTATAAAGCTATAGTGGAAAAACAAAGTGGAAATGAACTAAAATGTCTAAGATCAGATCGAGGAGGAGAATTTATTTTTGATGAACCCACTAGCTTTTGTAATGAGAATGGAATTCAAAGATAGGTTTCTACACCTAGAACACCACATCAAAATGGGATTTCTGAGAGAAGGAACAGATCAATTGTTGATTGTGCCAAAACACTGATGATTGAGAAAGGAATCACACAAAAATTATGGAGAGAAGCTTTCAATACTGCTGTCTATAGATTAAATAGAGTTCAACTGAAGAAAGACACCAATAAGACACCCTATGAGCTATGATATGGATACACACCCAATGTAAGTTACTTTAGAATTTTTGGAAGTCAATTTTATATTTTGAAAGATGATAGAAATGGAAAGCTTGACTCCAAAGGTGAAGAAGTAATATTTCTAGGTTATTCTACCAAAAACAAGGCTTATAAATGTCTTAACAAATCCTCTAACAAAATCATTGAAAGTACAAATGTCAAAGTGGATGAATTTGCTAAGAAAAATGATGAGGAAAGAAACAAAGAACCAGAAGACTACAATAGATTTGTCTATAGTGAAGAACCTAACACTCTTCCCAAGCAACAGTGTATCTCTCCCGAGCGACAGAACAATGCACCTGAGCATCAGGCTGCAAACACCAAAAATTAGGAAATTGCTCAAAATGATGCACCGAGCGATGGAGATCAAAATGAAGGTCAATTTGATGATCATAATGATGAAAAAAGAGCTAAACTGGTACTTGCCAAGTATGTTAGAAGACACCATCCACATAACCAGATCATAGGAGACAAAAGGCTGGAATGATAAAAAGAAGTAAGTCACTGAACACTAGATGTTTAATTTGTGATTTTGAGCCTAAATTTGTCAATACTGCACTTGAAAATGAAGAATGGGTCAGCACTATGAATGAATAGATAGAACATATTGAGAAGAACAAAACATGGACATTAGTACCTAGACAAGATGACAAGAATGTCATTGGTACCAAATGGATATTTAGAAACAAGCTAAATGAGAGTGGAGAAGTCAGAAGAAACAAAGCAAGATTAGTATGCAAAGGGTATGCATAAGAAGAAGGTATTGACTATGGAGAAACCTTTGCACCCATTTATAGACTACAAGGAGTAATAATTCTACTTACTTATGCTTCTTACAAAGGATTCAAGGTATACCAAATGGATGTCGAATCTGCATTCCTAATTGGAATACTAGAAGAAGAGGTATACATTGAACAACCAGAAGGGTTTGTTGGTCCTAACAAGATAAACATAGTTTGTAGACTACACAAAGCCTTGTATGGATTGAAACAAGCACCGAGAGCATGGTATGAAAGAATTCACTCATATCTCAAAAGTATTGGATTTGTAAGAACTAGTGATAACCGTAATCTATATTTAAAAAAAGATATTGATGATAACATTCTTATTGCTGAAATATTTGTTGAAGATATCATATTTGGAGGTAATGATATGTTATGCAAATCATTTTTTGATGAAATGAGCAAAGAGTTTGAGATGTCAATGTTTGGGGAGATCAAATTTTTTCTTGGTCTACATATTCTTCAATAGGATGTAGGCATCTACATCACAAAATCCAAATACATCAAGGAAGTTCTAAAAATATTCAAGATGGAGGACTCCAAACCAGTTGGAATACCTATGGAAACTGGATGCAAGATGACAAAGGAAGACATGTCAACTGAGATAAATCAGACCTTATATAGATCTATGCTTGGAAAACTCATGTATGTTGTACATACTAGACCAGATAGAGAACATGCAGTTGGAATAGTTGCAAGATTCTCTACTAATCCCAAGGAATCACACATGACTGTTGTCAAAAGAATTCTGAGATATCTAAAGAATACCGAAGACTATGGTATAAAAGAGAAGGAAAATTTGATCTTCAAGTCTATACAAATGTTGATTGGGCTAGAAACATAGATGGCATAAAGAGCACAATAGGAGGAGCATTCTTCATGGGTGACAGACTTGTCACATGGATAAGTAAAAATAAAGGATGCATCTCACAATTCACTGCAGAAGAAGAATATGTGGCTACTGCTACAAATTTCTCTAACATTGCATGGATCAAGCAATTGCTAAAAGGTATGAATATAGAAATCCTTGATTTAGTAATTATCTATTGTGATAATACTAGTGCTATCAACATTTCAAAGAACCCTATCATGCATGCTAAGACAAAGCATTTTGTTATCAAGTATCATTCCTTAAGAGAACAAGTGCAAGAGAAAGAGGTGATACTGGAATATGTTCAATCCAAGGAACAAGTAGTAGACATATTCACAAACCCATTTCCAAAAGATACATTTGAGTACCTGATGAAGAGACTAGGGGTCAGACCCTTGTCTACTGGTCACTAAGCTGATTAGGAGACTGCATCAGCCTACACATAATCAGAAGATCATTCATGTTGATGCAAGCAAAGAGATGGACTACAAAAATATATAAGTACACAGCAAGGTACTTATTTGCACCAAACACAAGAAAAATTGTTGGCTACAATAGAGCTAAATTGTTGATGAAGAGGAAATTCAAGGAATATGTTATGAAAATAAAGATATAGTTTGACATTGCTGTCAAAGGGAGAGAAGTATTCAATGAAATATATTGTTGTCAAAGGGAAAATAGATATGAAATATATATCATAATCATCTAGAGGGAAAAAAAATAACTATCCATCAAGGAGAGGAACAGTCAAAGGGAGATAAAACATCAGAGAAAGATTCAAAGAAACATCCATCTAAGGGAAAGAATTGGAAAAGTTAACATTGCATATCTATCCAGAAAAGGGAGAAGAGATTCTACAATGACAAGAGAGACACAATCAGAAGTTGCTACGACTATCCAATGAAGGGAATAAAGAATGAAGGAAATACTCTATAAGAATCAAATCTAAGCTAGAAGAGCTTACCAAGAGTCAGACATTTGTATTGGTTATAGAAAAATAAGTTTGGTAGAGATTGATGAACTACAACTGATATATTTCATATTGTATTAGTAGTATGTAGTATGTTGGCATCAATGCCAAAGGGAGAGATTGGTGAACTATAACTGATTGAATGTTTGAAGGTGACAAAGTTGATGATCACTGAGATGCAGAAAGTAAATGCAATACATTAAATCAGTTAATGTATTGTGTTGTCATCGATGTCAATTTGATATGGTATGATTGCTCATACATGTATTGTCACAACACTTAAAGATCTGAAGAGACAATTTTTTTTTCGTCAGTAATCATGTACACCAAGTGATAGTAAATCCCAATGCACTGTGAACCCCGAGCATAGAAGTTCACAATGCTACCCGATAGATAGTGTTACCCAGGCAAGTGATACCCAAGCAAGCATTACCAAGCTAACTGAAGTTGTCATCGAACAAAACTGAAGTTGATGTCCGAGCTATCTATAGTAGTCACCAAACGCAATTGAAGTNACAATGCTACCCGATAGATAGTGTTACCCGGGCAAGTGATACCCAAGCAAGCATTACCAAGCTAACTGAAGTTGTCATCGAACAAAACTGAAGTTGATGTCCGAGCTATCTATAGTAGTCACCAAACGCAATTGAAGTGTTGATTGACGGGAACCAAAGTTAGGGTACAAAAAAAAAACTTAGCTGACAGGTGCTAAAGATAGGGTTAACCGATTGATTACTTTGTTTTCATCGATAAGTTGAAAGATAAAGATAAGAAGGAGATTTAAAGCATGTTTTATTCTAGAAAACAAGGAGAGATTTGCGGAATAAAACTAAAGCAAGCATGGTAAGCTTTATAGATCAAGAAGTGATCAACGAAGAAAACACGAAGGATAGAAGAATGGTGAAATCATGTCTATATAAAGAGACAAGTGATTCATTATCAAGAAGAGGAATGCTGAAGAGAATTAAGGTGAAGATAAGAAGTCTTCCTACATATCTAATCATACAAGTTGAAGAATAGAGCTAAGAATTCTACAGACACTGAGCAAAAAAGAAGCAACAACATTCACCAAGCAGAAAGAAGTGGAGCAAAGGAATTGAAGAGAAAATTGATGAGAAAGGTATTACATGAGCTTACAATAGATCTAAACATCTACAATATTAAGTTGTATTTATGAATAGATCATATACTATTTTAGTTTAACCATTGATTCATAAAATCTCTTAATGGAGTAGGATTTAACCATCCTTTATATATGGAGATACATCCCAACAAGTATCAAAAGGTTTTCATGTTGACAATATAGTGAATGCCAGGTCAAGTGATAAATTGTTAGTTTTACATCCTCTACCAGGGTCTCACTTAACAGTGTGTTTGTAACCTTTAACAGGGTTGGCTCTTCACCGAGCTCACTTCAGAAGAGTGAAAAATTTGGGTTACCGGTCCCAAGTGATTTTTCCTTTAATAGGGTTGTCAAGTTAAAAATTCATGTTTCAAATGTGTATATGGTTAATTTCTTTGATTTTTTTCTTTACACATTACTAAAAGAGGATTGATCAGTAAACACTAAGCTATTTACTATATTTTGGTAAAGGTTAAGAAAAGATAGATTGCTATTCGGTAAAGCTTAAGGAAAGGGTAAAAAGTATAAACACCGAGAAGTATATACATGTTAGATTTACAAATGGCATACATCTTGTAGGACTGAAGGTAACTAGAGGTTTTATATTTGTGGTATAAAGTTTTGGATTGAATTATTGGATTAATTATTAAGGCCACTGATTCATCCCCTCTCTCAGTTATTCTAATAAAACTTTCCTTGTGAGTACAATTGATAGCAGTGTTGAACCTAAAGCTAAAAATGAATCAAGACAAGATTCTAAGGGTTAAATAGATATGAAATAAGAAGTAGTTTGTACACTAGTTGAAGTTGAAATCCTTAGAAAAAAATTCATGATTTTGAAAATACTTTGGATGATAAAGTTTGTGAACAAGAGTAAAATGTCAGATAGATTATGAAGGAGAATATGTTTGTGATCTAAAAGAAATAAAAACTCTCAGAAAGCACACTTATAAAGTGGAAAAATAAATTGATGAAATAGTTTCAAATCAGGCTTATCAGATGGAAATTGCAGTCAAGTCTGTTGTTAAGATAAGGGATAAATTAAAAGAAAAAGAACAAGAATGTCAAAATCTTGAAAATTATGTTCGTTGGCTAAAGAATAAACTAGCAAAAAGAATAAACTAGAAAAAGTTGACAAATTTCTTGGCTCAGAGGTTTTACAAACACACTCAAAAAGATTAAAGAACAATCTAATGCTCTTTGAGTTTCAAAGTGGTTTTGGTCAACAGGATCATGTTTTTAATTCAAGACAAAAGTATGTGATTTATTTCACTTCTTAAATAAATGTAAGAGAGATATTTTTGGTTGTAAGGGAGCCAAATCCTTCGTCCCTTGAGCACACTAGTACAGTTTTATTTGGAAGGATATTTTCTTAATCTACCTTTTCAATAAAAAAGTTGTTTATCTCCTTGAATATATGTTCATCTTGATAGAATAAATAACATTGTATAAAAGTTTGATATGATCTCCCATATTTCTTTTGTGACTATATTTTGTGTTGTTATCATTCTAGTATATATAACTAAATCTTGGATTATTAAGTTTCTATTATCAATAAACCAAGTTTCTAATAGAAAACTTAAAATCTATCACTAAATGTAATGATAGAATCTACCTTGTTTGAAATTTCTATCAAGTACTTTGACTAAATCATTAAAGTCTAAAGACAAGATTTATTTATATTTAGTATCATGATAACAATGCAAGATTTATCTCTTAAGAAAGTAAGTTTTTCTTTGATTCATTGAATCGCTTTTTCAAGTGAACTATTTGATGAGCATATGTCTCTACAACATTGTCTGCAACATTGGTTGGGTTGATGATCTTAGGGAGTAACAAATCAATACAATTATACTAAAAAAAGTTCCGTGATGCCTCCTTTCGTGAGTCTTCCAGCTGTCACTAGAGTTCCTATGGATGCCTCTAGGGTGGCTGCGACTGCTGTAGGGAGAGCGGTGGAGGCTTCTACCCTAGCTATGCCTGTTTCTCATGGGTGTATTAGGGTTTCATCATCAGTGGCTGGGGATTATGTTCCTCAAGTGCCTGCTATGGATCTTCCTACTTTTGGGGGCTCCTCTCTGCAAAAATCTGCTGCCTCTAAGCAATCCCCGACTGCTGGAGATCGAGTTGCTGCCCCTTCCCCTCTCTCTAACTCTCTAAACCTCCCTCTAGATGGAGAGGTTGTGGAAGCCATTGATCATGCTTCCTCAGTTCTTGAGGAACATGGTCTTATTTGCAGATTTAAGGGTCTTTGGCCAAGTCTTCCAGATTTGCATGCCTGGATTTCTCGCCATTGGGAACCAATCATTTCTGAAATGGTTCACATTTTCCCAATGGAAAGGGGTTTTTTCATTGTCAAGTTTGAGATAGCAGCTGATAGGAAAGTGATACTATGTGATCATTTTTTTAGCTGGAATGCCCGGAGCATGCTCATGATGAAGTCTTGGCATCATGACTTTGATGCTTCTAGTGAGTCCTTCTCCAAGGTTCCTACTTGGGTGAGGCTACCTCATCTCCCTCTTTATTTCTGGGTTAACTCTCTTCTTGAAGCTGTGGGTGAGGCTCTAGGGGACTTCTTGATGGTTAATGAGGAATCAGACGATATTCTTCACTCAACTTATCCTAGGATCTTGGTTTATTTGGACACATCCAAGGGTCTTTCGACAAAGATAAAGTTGGTGCATCCTAAAGGGTCATGGATCCAAACTTTGGATTATTGAAGGTCTCCCCTTCAGATGCAGGAGATGCTTTAAAACTGGTCACTTAGTGGACCAGTGTGGATTGGAAAAGATTAAAAAACTAGCTTCTTGGTGGAAGGGGGCCTCCTCCCAACATTACTCTGTTGTGAAGGATTCTTCTATCAGAAGTTTTTCTTAGGTTGTCTCTTCTTCTCAGGAGTTAGATGAGACCAATGTGCCTCTTGGGCCTGCTGATGGCTCTTCCCTGGGAGTTGTCCCCTCTCCTTGTACTAAATCTGATGTTTGAGGCTCTGAGGGTAGTGGGGCTTCTACTCCTCTTATTGGAAACTCCTCGCTGGTTTCTTCTGAAATGGTAGCTACTGAGTCATCTTCCGATGCTGCCTCCTTGGATTCTCCTGGCCCTTTCCTGGGATAGCCTCAGGATTTGGGGGACCTAAATCTTGATTCAAATTCTACGCTGGAATGGCTAAGAATGTGGATGATGGGTGGACCTCTGTTAAAGGAAAGAAAAAATCAAAATGTCTGCCCTCTTTTGATATGTCTCTTAGTTCCCATAAGGGGAAGAAATAACTTGTTTGAGCTTTCCTTTGCTGGTAGATGTTTTGTTGCTTGCTGGAAGCTTTTGGGCTGCTAGTTTTAACTATAATTTATTTTATGCAATATTTTTTTATTGTAAGGGTGCTAGATCTCCTTTTCTGGTATCTTCTTTTGTGTCCAGGTTGAGGGAGCCCATTTTAAAACCCTCGTGGTGGTCTTGTTTTGTTTCATTATAGAGTGCTACTTTGAAAATCTCTTTTGACCTTTTTGTACAGGGTTTTGGGGCCCCTTCAAAACCTGTATTTACCTTAAGCAAAAACATTGTCTGGTGCATAAGGTAGTGAGAGAAAAATATTGCAATTTTTGTTTGGTGATTTTTTGCCAAGTTTAGTTGAGGTGATTCTTGAAATTATTTTTTTCTTGTGATCTTACAATATTGAGATGAGTGGTCTTAGCTTATCCTATTTGTAAAGGTGTGAAGTTATTAGGAATTAAAGTGAGGGGGAGCATTGCATGTTTACCTCTACCCCTCTTGGAATTGTGTTGGCATTATTAAACTACTTGAAATGAATATATGATGTATTGATATATGTAGTATGCCTATGCACCATATGGTTATCTCTTGAGCCATGGTGATGCGGTTGTTCTTTTGATTTCAAGATTTTAGGATAGCTTTATTGATTTCATAGATCCAAGTTTTGTGACAGTTCTTATGCAAGTAAAATATACAGGTTGTTTTGTTTAGCACTTGCAACATTGATGATTCAATTTTTCATGACAGTGACTTTGATGACTTTTGGTTCGTTTGACCATGATATTTTTCATTGAGGATGTGTTTTAGGATGGTTCTTGATATATAAAATTGATTTTTTTCTTATGCTTTCCCTGCTTTGGCATTATTGTCAAAAGGGAAATAATTTTGGATTGTTGATGCTCAGGTGACATAGAAACATTGGGACGATGTTTAGGAAGCATTGGAAACATTGTATTGCCTAGTTGTGTATGTTTGACAATTATTTGTTAGGGTATTTGATGCTCAGTTATGACTATGAATTTATCAACCTATTTTCTTGTTGACTGTTTGAGGAATTTCATTCAGGACATTGTTTGTAGAAGTTAATTCATGTGATCAATTATGATGAGAATGCACAAAAATATGCAATGTAGGAATATGCTAATATGTGGGTGCTAGCAAGAAGTTGAGTCCATTTTTTGGCCAAAAAGTGGAACTATTTTTCTTGTTTTTAAAATTTTCACGTTTGAGATAAATATTTGAAGCACTTAGAGATTAAATCTAAAAACAATTTAGCAATAGAAATTGTATTACTCAAAGTCTACTTTCCAAATATGTAATTTATTTGAATACCCAAATGATACAATTATATTTTCAACATGTGTTACTAAAAACTACATTTAAAAAGTCACTTTTTTAGGCCCATACTATGCTCGTGTATGACAAGCATAATTTATCTTAAATGAAACTATTCCTCTAAATCCTTTTGGGACATGGTATGTAACATGGTTAATATCAATGACAATATTTTTGTATTTTTTATTAAGTAAATTTTATTTATTTATTTTTTATTGGGCATAATTGTTATTTTTAAAACCTCTCGTGCACGACAAGTATAATTTGACCTAAACTAATCATTTTTAATTTCTTTATTTTTGAGTTTATAAAATTATTTTTAGTTTGCTATCACATAACATTTTTCAAGAAACCTTCAAATAAAATAGTTAAAATAATAAGAAGATAGCCTATCATCTCTAGTTTCCACACCTATTTCAGTAGAAGTTGATTGAAAATAGAGAAATTAATCAAATTTAAAAAATAGTTACATATTTGGAATCTATATAGTTTGATCCATAATGGTTTTTTTATCAAACTATTCTACCAAAAATGCATTATGATACTTGGCCAAAGTGCATATTTTGTCTGTAGATTGAGATGACCTCCAAGGTTCAAGTCAAACCAGATCCAAGCGTAGGGGTCGGTTGACCAAGTCTTTTCCAAAAGTTAAACCCGAAGCAATTTCTGAGGAAAGATTTCAAATTTTATGAAATGGGTTCATGTTCCCTAAAGGTGATCCCATTCTTGAAACGTAGCCCCATTCATTTTTTATATGTTGTGAATTTGAAAAGGCAGAACGAGGTCACGTTTCAAAATAAGGTCATGTTTCAAAATGGGGTCACGTTTAGAAATGAAGTCGTGTTCCATTTTTTACCATTTTTTAAATAAAATTTATGATACATTAAGGGGTCCTAGGGGGTCCTACTCTGTCCCAAGGGTTCCTAAGGTGTCCTTATAAGTGGTCATAAGTAGTCCTAAGGATTCATAGGACCCGTTAATGTGTCCTGGGACCTCTTATGACATCTACAAAACCTTAGGACCCATTATTGTGTCCTAGGACCTCTTATGACACCTACTACCCATTATGTATCATAAGGGTTTCTAAGGGGTCATAAGGGATTGTAGGAAACATTAAATCTTCCTAGGACCCCTTAGGACCCATTAATGTGTTGTAGGATACATTAATGGGTCCTAGGACCATTTATCACCACTTAGGACCTATTAAGTTGTCCTATGACCACTTAGAATCCCTTATGACACATATGACACATTATGTATCATAAGGGGTTATAGGACATATTAATGTGTCCTAAGGGGTCATGAGTGGTCCTAGGACCCATTAATGTATCATACGTACCCTTAGGACCCCTTATGAAACCAATGACCCCTTAGTACCCATTAATGAGTCCTACAATCCCTTGGGACCCATTATGACACCTATAATCCATTATGTGTCCTAAGGGGTCCTAAGGGGTCATAGGATACATTAATGAGTCCTAGCATAATTTATGACCCGTTAGGACCAATTAATGTGTCCTACAACCCCTTATGAAACTGTAGGAACCATTATGAAACATAATGGGTTGTATGTGTCATAAGGGGTCCTAAGTGGTTATACAAGACATTAATGGCTCCTAAGTAGTCATAGGACCCATCAATGTGTCCAATGACCCCTAATCACACTTACGACCCCTTATGACCCATTAATGTATCCTAGGACCCCTTATGACACTATGACTCATTATGTATCATAAGGTGTCCCAAGGGGTCATAAGGGATTGTAGGACACATTAATGGGTCTTAGGATCCCTTAAGACCCATTAATATGTTGTAGGATACATTAATGAGTCCTAGGAACATTTATGACCACTTAGGACACATTAGTGTGTCCTATGACCACTTAGGACCCCTTATGACACATACGACCCATTATGTATCATAAGGGGTCCTAAGGGTTCATAGGACCCATTAATATATCATAGGACCCATTAGGACCCATTAATGTGTTGTAGGATACGTGAATGGGTCTTAGGACCATTTAGGACTCATTAATGTGTCCTAGGACCACTTAGGACCTCTTATGACACCTACGGCCCATTTTGTGTCATAAGAGGTCCTAAAGTGTCAAAAGGGGCCATAAGTGGTCTTAGGAACCATTAATGTATTATAGGACACCTTAGGACCCCTTATGACACCTAAGACCCCTTAGGACCCTTCAATGTGTCCTACGACCCCTTTAGACCCCTTTTGATACCTAAGAACCATTATGTATCATAAGGGGTCCTAAAGTATCATAAGGGGTCATAGGACACATTAACGGGTCCTAAGGGGTTGACCATAAGTTATCCTAGGAAGAATTAATGTATCCTAGGTTTTCTTAGGACACAAACAACCTCTTAGTACCCATTAATGTGTCCTATGACCCTGGTACAGAGCACCCTAGGGTTTCTCGCTCCAAGCCCTAGCAGTTTAACAGAGTGATCATGGAGCAGATCACGGTTTTCCAAAACCCTAATAGCTTCTTAACTCCTAGCGCGAAAGCAGGAGTGAAAATCAAAAAGACCTACGAAGTTACGGTGACTGTCTAGCGGGAACCGGTTATATTATGTTTATCGCACAGTCACGAGTTGATGGGCGGTTAGTTTGAAACCGGCGCGATGGTGCGATAAAAGTCTATCGCAAAGTCGCAGGGTAACCAACAGTTAGCTTCCTAAGGGTCGCGACAATGCAATGACCATCTNTCACACAGTTGCCAATCAACCGGTGGTTAAGTTCATAAGTGTGCGAGTGAGCGACAACCTATGCATCGCGTGATCGCAGAGCAACAGACAGTTAAGTTTATAAGTGCATGAGAGCGCGATGAGAGCTCATCGCACAGTCGTAGACTAATCAGAAGCTTGTGTTAGAGTGTTGCGGGTACGTGATTACAATGCATCTTACAGTCGCAAGGGAAAACATCAGCTCGGTTCAAAGCAATGCGAGCATGCGACTACAATGCATCGCAGGGTCGCAGATGATTCGACAGCTTGTCTATAAGAGGTGCGAGAGTGCAACAAACAGTGCATCACACAGTCACAGAGTAATGGACAGTTAGTGTTATGAGTGTGCGAGAATGCGATGACAATGCATCGCCGGGTCGCAGAGAAATTGACAGCCAGTGTTTTAGTGGTGCGAGTGCGCGACAACAATGCAGCACAAGGTCGCAGAGGAATAGGCAGCTCGATTGGAAGTGCTGCGAGTGCGTGACAACAAGCGATCACAAGGTCGTGGGGTGAAGCATACATAGGTAATAAGACTCGCGACAGTGCGATTAACATTCAAGAAAAATAATTGCGATGCCATGACCAGGAGAATAATGAAGCAGGTTGACACGTCAGAAAAGGAAGTTGAAAAGTCACTCATGACAAAAGAAGAAGAATGATACAGAGGATGATATGTGCACACGTCGATACTTAATCTGATGAAGACATCAATGACAGTTGCAGAGGAAAAGGAAGCACCGAAGTAGTTAGAATCCTCAGGAAGATAGGTAACCGAAAAATGGTT
>MU226815.1:448835-462949 GCA_018584345.1 Thuja plicata
CAAGAAAAATAATTGCGATGCCATGACCAGGAGAATAATGAAGCAGGTTGACACGTCAGAAAAGGAAGTTGAAAAGTCACTCATGACAAAAGAAGAAGAATGATACAGAGGAAGATATGTGCACACGTCGATACTTAATCTGATGAAGACATCAATGACAGTTGCAGAGGAAAAGGAAGCACCGAAGTAGTTAGAATCCTCAGGAAGATAGGTAACTGAAAAATGGTTACAATTCAAGAAGAAGCCGATACTTATAATCAGGAAAAACCCATGGAGGGATTGTTGTTGGAGAATTTTGGAGATTGAATAGACTAGTAGAGAAGATTTCAGTTTACATTGTAATTTTCTTGTTTTCAATAAAGAATAGTTTTCCTGTGTTTTCTGTGTGTTCTTCTATTGTGTGCAGACTTCTATAGAGTAGGATTTTGAATTCAATCAGGTCTCATGGATGCTTTTTGACTCTTATAATCCATCCTATGGAGTGTGACCATCAAGAAGCATCCCTCATGTATTTTATTTCTATTCCTGTGTTTGAGATTGAGAAGAGGCTAGTCAGAATTGTAGACAAGTCTTAGGTGAGCTAAATGGTCTGGCTAAAGAGCTTGTAGGAGAGAGAGATAGAAGGAGAAGGTGCATGACTGACCTTATTCAGTCATGGAGAGCAAGATAAGATGAAGAGTGGAACTTTTCGGTGGGTAGGAAACCTAGGAGAGAGGGAGTATTGAAATCCTTCTGGTTAGGGTCTGTGAGTAACCCTAAGAGACTCAAGTGTGAGTCTAGGGGATCCTGAAGTGAATAGGGTCCAAGGTGAGATTCATATGAAGGAGTAGGAGTCTAGGAGAGAAAGGTGACCTCCCCATCAGACCCTTTAGGACCCATTATGAAAACTATGACCCATGTTGTGTCGTAAGGGGTCCTAAGAGATCGTAGGATAAATGAATGGGTCCTAGAACCATTTAGGGCCCATTAATGTGTCCTACAACCACTTAGGACCCATTATGATACGTATGACTCATTATGTATCATTAGGGGTCAAGGGGTCATAGGACCCATTAATGTATCCCAGGAGACCTTATAACACATTAATGTTTTGTAGGATACATTAATGGGTCCTAGGACTATTTATGACCACTTAGGACCCCTTAATATGTCCTAGAACCACTTTGAGCCTCTTTTGACACATATGACCCATTATGTATCATAAGGGGTCTTCAGGTGTCAAAGGGGTCATAAGTGGTCCTAGGACCTATTAATGTATCGTGGGATGCCTTAGAACCCCTTATGACACCTACGACCCCTTAGGACCCATAAATATGTCCTAAAACCCTTTAGTATTCCTTGTGACACCTATAATCAATTATGTATCATAAGGGTTCCTAAGGTGTCATTAGGGGATGTAGGACACATTATTAGTGGTCCTAGGACCCATTAATGAGTCCTACAAACCCTTAGCACCCATTATGTGTCATAAGGTATCCGAAGGGGTCTTAGGTACATTAATGGGTCCTAGGACCACTTATGACACATACTACTCATTATGTATCATAAGGGGTCCTAAGGGGTCGTAGGACCTATTTATGTATCCTACGACCCATTATTGTATTATATGATACATTAATGAATACTAAGACCATTTATGACAACTTAGAATCCATTAATGTGTCATAGGACCTCTCATGACACCTATGACCCCTTATGACCCATTAATGTATCTTGAGATCCCTTATGAAACCTATGAACCATTATGTATCATAAAGGGTCCTAAGGGGTTGTAAGGGATTGTAGGACACATTAATGGGTCATAGGACCCCTTAGAACCCATTAATGTGTTTTAGGATACATTAATGGGTCCTAAGACCATTTACGACTACTTAGGACCTATTAGTCTATCCTATGACCACTTAGGATCCCTTATGACACATACAATGCATTATGTATCATAAGGGGTCCTAAGCACTCATAAGGGGTTGTACGACACATTAATGTATCTTAGGTCCCCTTAGAACCCATTAATGTGTGGCAGGATACATAAATGGGTCTTAGGACTATTTATGATCACTTAGGAATCTTTAATGTGTCTTACAACCACTTAGGACCCCTTATGACACCTACAACTCATTATGTGTCATAAGGGGTCATAAGTGGTCCTAGGACCCCTTATGAAACCTACAACCCCTTAGGACCCATCAATGTGTCCTATGACCCCTTAGGACCCCTCGTGACACCTACAACCTAATATGTATCATAAGGGGCCCTAAGGTGATATAGGGGGCCATAGGAGACATTAGTGGGTCCTAAGGGGTCATAAGTGGTCCTAAGACCCATTAATGTATTCTAGGTCCCCTTAGGACCCCTTAGGACACCTATGACCCCTCAGTACCCATTAATGTGTCCTATAATCCCTTGGGACCCATTATGAAACCTATGATCCATTGTGTCCTAAGGGGTCATAGGATATAATAATGAGTCTTAGGATCATTTATGACCCCTTAGGACCCATTAATGTGTTCTACAACCCCTTATGACACCTTAGGACCCGTTCTGATACATAATGAGTTGTATGTGTCATAAGGGGTCCTAAGTGGTTCTATGACACATTAATGTGACCTAAGTGGTCGTAGGACTCATTAATGTGTCATAGGGCTCTTGATCACACTTACAACACCTTAGGACCCATTAATGTGTCTTAGGACCCCTTATGACACGTATGAATTATTATGTATCATAAGGGAACCTAAGGGGTCATAAGGGACTGTAGGACACATTAATGGGTCCTAGGATCCCTTAGAATCCATTAATGTTTCGTAGGATACATTAATGGGTCCTAGGACTATTTACAACCACTTAGGACCCATTAACATGTCCTATGACCACTTAGGACCCCTTATGACACCTACGACCCATTATGTGTCATAAGGGGTCATAAGTGGTCCTAGGAAATATTAATGTATCCTAGGATCCCTTAGTACCCCTTATGACACCTACAACCCCTTAGGATCCATAAATATGTCATATGACCCTTTAGTACCCCTTGTGACCCCTGCAACCCATTATGTATCATAAGGGTTCGTAAGGTGTCATTAGGGGTCATAGAACACATTAATGGGTCATAAAGAGGTCGTAAGTGGTCCTAGAGCCTATTAATGTACCTTAGGATCCCTTAGGACACCTATGACCCCTTATTACCCATTAATGTGTCCTACGACCCCTTTGGACTCATTATGACACCTACGACTCATTATGTATCATAAGGGGTCGTAAGGGGACATAAGGGATTACATGAAACATGAATGGGTCCTAGGATCCCTTAAGACACATTAATGTTTTGTAGGATACATTAATGAGTACTAGGAACATTTATGGCTACTTAAAACCCATTAGTGTGTCCTACAACCAGTAAGGACCCCTTATGAAATATATGATCCATTATGTATCATAAGGGGTCCTAATGGGTCATAGGATGAATTATTGTATCATAGGACCCATTATGACCTGTTAATGTGTCATAGGAGAGATTAATGGGTCCTAGCACCATTTATGACCATTTAGGACCCATTAATGTGTCCTAGGACCACTTACGACCATTATGGCACCTAAGACCCATTTTGTGTCATAAGGGGTCCTAAAGTGTCACAAGGGATCATAAGTGGTTTTGTGACTCATTAATGTATTTTAGGACCCCTTAGGACCCCTTACGACACCTACAACCCCTTAGGACCCTTCAGTGTGTCCCATGACCCCTTAGGACCCCTTGTGACACCTACAAACCATTATGTATTATAAGGGGTCCTAAAGTGTCATAAGGGGTTATAAAACACATTAATGGGTCCTAAGGGGTTGACCATAAGTGGTCCTAGTAACTATTAATATATCCTAGGTCCCCATAGGACATCGACAACCGCTTAGTACCCATTAATGTGTCTTATGACCCCTTAGTACCTATCATGACACTTACGACCCACTATGTGTTGTAAGGGGTCCTACGAGATCATAAGATAAATTAATGGGTCCTAGAACCATTCATGACCCCTTAGGACCCATTAATGTGTCCTACAACCATTTAAGACCCATTATGACACATACAACTCATTATGTATCATAAGGGGTCATATCACCCATTAATGTATCTAGGACCCCTTATAACTCTTTAATGTTTCGTAGGATACATTAATGAGTCCTAGGACTATTTATGACCACTTAGGGCCCATTAACATGTCCTACAACCACTTATTACCCCTATGACACCTACGAATCATAATTTTTCATAAGGGGTCCTAAGGTGTCATAAGGGGTCATAAGTGGTCCTAGGACCTATTAATGTATCCTATGATCACTTAGGTCCCCTTATGACACCTACAACCTGTTAGGACCCATCAATATGTCCTACAACCCTTTACTACCCCTTGTGACACCTATGACCCATTACGTATCATAAGGGTTCTTAAGGTGTCATTAGGGGTCGTAGGACACATTAATGGGTCATAAGTGGTCCTAGGACCCATTAATGTACCTTAGGACACCTACGACCCCTTATTTTCCATTAATGTGTCCTATGACCTCTTAGGACCCATTATGACACCTACGACTCATTATGGTCATAAGGTGTCATAAGGGGTCGTAGGATACATTAATGGGTCCTAGGACCACTTATGACACATACAACTCATTATGTATCATAAGGGGTCCTAAGGGGTTGTAGGACCCATTTATGTATCCTAGGACCCATTAGTGTGTCGTAGGATACATTAATGAGTCCTAGGACCCATTAGTGTGTCGTAGGATATATTAATGAGTCCTAAGACCATTTATGACCACCTAGGATCCATTAATGTGTCTTAAGATCTCTTCTAACACGTATGATCCCTTACGACCCATTACTATATCCTAGGACCCCTTATGACACCTACGATCCATTATGTATTATAAAAGGTCCTAAGGGGTTGTAAGGGATTGTATGACACATAAATGTGTCCCAAGAACCCTTAGGACCCATTAATGTGTTGTAGGATACATTAATGGGTTTCTAACACCATTTATGCCCACTTAGGACCTATTATTATGTTCTATGATCACTTAGGATCCCTTACGACAGATACAACCCATTATGTATGATAAGGGGTCCTAATGGGACATAACGGTTGTAGGACCCATTAATGTATCTTTGGACCCCTTAGAACCCATTAATGTTTTGTAGGATACATAAATGGATCTTAGGACCATTTATGATCACTTAGGACCCATTAATGTGTCTTACAACCACTTAGGACCCCTAATGACACCCATGACCCATTATGTGTCATAAGGGGTCCTAGGGTATCATAAGGGGTCATAAGTGGTCCTAGGACCCCTTATGACACCTACAACCCCTTAGGACCCATCAATGTGTGCTACGACCCCTTGTGACACCTACAACCATTATGTATAATAAGGCATCCTAAGGTATCATAAGGGGTCATAGGAAACATTAATGGGTCCTAAGGGGTCATAAGTGGTCCTAGGATCCATTAATGTATCCTAGGTCCCCTTAGGACACCCATGACCCATTAGTACCCATTAATGTATCCTACAACCCTTTGGAACCCATTATTACACCCATGATCCATTATGTGTCCTAAGGGGTCGTATGATACAGTAATGAGTCCTAGGATCATTTATGACCCATTAATGTGTCCTACAACCCCTTATGACAACTTAAGACCCATTAAGATACATATTGGGTTGTATGTGTCATAATGGGTCCTAGGTGGTTTTATGACACATTAATGGGTCATAAGTGGTCATAGGACCCATTAATGTGTCCTAGGACCCATGATCACACTTATGACCCCTTGGGACTAGTTAATGTGTCCTAGGACCCCTTATGACACCTATGACTCATTATGTATAATAAGGGATCTTAAGGGATCATAAGGGGTCATANTAATGGGTCCTAGGTGGTTTTATGACACATTAATGGGTCATAAGTGGTCATAGGACCCATTAATGTGTCCTAGGACCCATGATCACACTTACGACCCCTTGGGACTAGTTAATGTGTCCTAGGACCCCTTATGACACCTATGACTCATTATGTATAATAAGGGATCTTAAGGGATCATAAGGGGTCATAGGACCCATTAATGTATCTTGGGACCCCTTAGAACCCATTAATGTTTTGTAGGATACATTAATGTGTCCTAAAACTATTTGTGACCACTTAGGACCCATTAACATGTCCTATAACCACTTAGGATCCCTTATGACACCTACGACCCATTATGTGTGATAAGGGGTCCTAAGGTGTCATAAGGGTTCATAAGTGGTCCTAGGAACCCTTATGACACCTACAACTCCTTAGGACCCATCAATATGTCATATGACCCCTTAGGAACCCTTTTGACACCTAGGACCCATTATGTCTCATAAAGGGTCCTAAGGTGTCATAATGGGTCATATGAAACATTAATAGGTACTAATGGGTCATAAGAGGTCCTAGGACCCATTAATGTATCCTATGTCCCCTTAGGATCCCTTAGGACACCTATGACCCCTTAGTACCCATTAATGTGTCCTACAACCCCTTGGGACCCATGATGACACCTATGATTCATTATGTGTTCTAAGGGGTCATACGATACATTAATGAGTCCTAGGATCATTTATCACCCCTTAGGACCCATTAATGTGTCTTACAACCCCTTATGAAAACTTAGGACCCGTTATGATACATAATGGGTTGTATGTGTCATAAGGGGTCCTAAGTAGTTGAATGACACATTAATGGGTCCTAAGTTGTCGTAGGACCCATTAATGTGTCCTAGGACTTTTGATCACACTTATGACCCCTTAGGACCCATTAATGTGTCTTATGACCCCTTATGACACCCACGACCCCTTAGGACCCATAAATATATCCTGCGACCCTTTAGTACCCCTTGTGACATCTACGACCCATTATGTATGATAAGGGTTCCTAAGGTGTCATTAAGGGTCGTAGGACACATTAATGGGTCATAAATAGGTCAAAAGGGGTCCTAGGACCCATTAATGTACCTTAGTACCCCTAGGACACCTACGGACCCTTATTACTCATTAATGTGTCCTATGACCCTGAGGACTCATTATGACACCTATGACCCATTATGTGTCATAAGGTGTCCTAAGGAGTTGTAGGATACATTAATGGGTCATAGGACCACTTATGACTCATACGACTCATTATGTATCATAAGGGGTCCAAAGGGGTCATAGGACCATTTTATGTATCATAGGACCCATTAGTGTGTCGTAGGATATATTAATGATTCCTAAGACTATTTATGACCACTTAGGACCCATTAATGTGTCCTAGGACCTCTTATTACATGTACAACCCTTTAAGACCCATTAATGTGTCCTAGGACCCCTTATGACACCTACGAATCATTATGTATCATAAGGGGTTCTAAGGGGTGATAAGCGATTGTAGGATACATTAATGGGTCCTAAGACCCCTTATGACCCATTAATGTGTTGTATGATACATTAATGCATCCAAGGACAATTTATGACCACTTATGCCCTATTAATCTATCTTATGACAGCGTAGGATCCCTTATGACACATATGACCCATTATGTATTATAAGGGGTCATAAGACCCATTATTGTATCCCAGGACCCCTTAGAACTCATTAATGTGTCGTAGGATACATAAATGGATCTTAGGACCATTTATGATCACTTAGAACTCATTAATGTGTCTTACAACCACTTAGGACCCCTTATGACACCTTTGACCCATTATGTCTCATAAGGGGTCCTAAGGTTACATAAGGGGTCATAAGTGGTCTTAGGACCCTATATGACACCTACAACCCCTTAGGAACCATCAATGTGTCATACAACCCCTTAGGACCCCTTGTGATACCTACAACCCATTATGTATCATAAGGGGTCCTAAGGTGTCATAAGGGGTCATAGTACACATTAATGGGTCCTAAGGGGTCATAAGTGGCCTTCAGATACATTAATATATCCCAGGACCCCTTAGTACCCCCATTAATGTGTCCTATAACCCCTTGGGACCTTTTATGACACCTACAATCCATTATGTTTCCTAAAGGATTGTAGGAGACATTAATGTGTCCTAGGATCATTTATGGTCTTAGGACCCATTAATGTGTCCTACAACCCCTTATGACATATTAGGACATGCTATGATACATAATAGGTTGTATGTGTCATAATGGGTCCTAAGTGGTTGTTATATATATATATATATACATCTGTGTGTGTGTGTGTGCGCATGCATGTGTGTGTGTGTGTGTTGCCTCCTAATCCAAGACAAGGAGATCCCAATTGCATAACCAAAAGGAGATGATCAATACAAAGAGGAATCAACCGATTATGATAAAGAGGGAAAATGGGATCTAATTTATTAATTATAAAGTAAAAAAATAGATTTGAAAGATTAGGAGGAAATGAAACACTTATCTTGAAATGTAGAAGATCTGGAAATACCTATTTTTGAATGTCTGTACTGAGTTTCTAGAAATTCTACAACTGGATCTAGAACAAAAATAGAGAGATGGAGAAAACCCAGAAATATTTTCCTCTTCTTCTCCAGGTTGACCTTGACCCAAATGCAGTTTGACCTTGGCTCCTTTATGTCAACCTTGACCTGCGCTGCTCTGACAAAATTTTTGTTCACGGATCCCAGAAGTTTGGTAGAAAGGGTATTCAAATCTGCTATGAAATTCACTGTTCCATACCTGTTCCTGCAAGAAAAATGGTTTTGTTTGTTGGGGGGAGGGGTTTTCCTTAGTCAAACCCCAATTTAGGAATTAACCTTGAAATCAAAATTGAAAGGGAGAATACTAGCAAGTAGTAGAAGTAGATCTAACAACAAAGCTATGATATTCAATAGATATGCAATTGTATTTCAAATATTAACAAGTAAGTTAATATGAAAGCTTAGAATCAAAATTAAAAACCATAAATGTAGATCAAAACCTCCATGATTTTATTCTTGGAATCCACCTTGAAGGAAGAAATTAATGAATCTTGAGGATGCACAAAGGATCTTTAAGGAAGATCACACCACCATGATGGATAGATCAAGGGTTTGAATGATGAATCTTGAATGTTTGAACCAAATCCATTAAAAGGATTGAATGCTTGAATCATTAATCTTCAATGGAGTATTTAAATTATTGAGAATAATTTATAACAATGTATGCTTGAAAGTAGATGATTGTTTCGATAGGTTTCTTGATATTCTTGTGTTTAGTCCCTAAAAAATGAGAGGAGAAAGACTTCCTTATATACAAGTCTAGGACACAAACTTCTAGAGAGGAAAAAATAGGAGAATTAAATTCCAATTAGTCCTATACCCCTAGAAGTGGACCTATATTAAATATATTTTAAGAGTCACTACTTCAGAGCCCAAAATTGCCGACCTAGAAGCGGGAAAATAAACTTTTGAGTTTCCCCCTGCAGCCGCCAAACTTTCCAATGGAAAAGGGGGACTTGGGTCAAGGTCAAGGTTGACCCTGACCTAGGTTAGGGTCAAGGTCAACCTTGACCTAGGTCAGGGTCGAGGTCGACCTTGACCCAGGGGGTCAATACCCCTGCATAATATGCCAGGTGGGGAAAACTATGCCCAGAGAGGCCTAATAAGGGTCCTAAACAGGCATAGAAGATGGAAAAGGGGAAGAAATGAGAGGAAAATATGATAATGGCCCAAAACACCCCCTAAGGAGGGGTAAATATTCTTAACATGGAATTTATTCCATTTTAAGAAGATACATTAAGCCCCCACTTTAGCGGGAGTATGGAAATCGAACATACTCGCGATAAAGTTAGAAGAAAGACTCTAGTACGTGGATTGTAACGAGGTAGAACATCACTTAGTCGAGGAAATGAGCCCCTAGGCCAGGGATTGCAGCTCAACATACACGCACAAGGGTATGAAAACAAAGAGAAAATAAAGAAAAAGCTAAAAGACACAAAAAAGAGGGGTTAGCACAAAAACAAACCCAAATCAACTAGCAAAGGAACCTTGCTAAGAAATGCTTCCTATACTAATATCATATTTGGAAAGCTATCATAAAATCATAAATGAATACATAAGAAAGATGAGAAATAAGAATAAATAACATAGCTTCATGATCTAATCCTACTAGCATGAAAGCGAAAGAGAGAAAAGAGAGAGTGATTACCTCACCTAGTAAGATGCCCAGCATACCGTGAATCATCAAGGAGGGAGAGCTCAAAAGGTAGCCAAACCTAATAGTTCACCCATAAACTAAGATTTATAGTTTTAATGCATCTTATGATGGCTTTTGGATTACCCATAGGTCCACATTATTGTATCACTATGGAATATAACATGCATGTATCTTCAGGATTTAGCAACTTATGTGTGTTACCTTCCGAGGATTTAGCATATTTGAAATTGAAAATGCGTATCTCTTTAGGATTTAGAAACTTATGTGTGTTACCCTCCAAGGATTTAGAAAAAATAAAAATGTGTCTCTTTAGGATTTATTAACTTATGTGCATTACCTTCCAAGGATTTAGCATATTTGAAATTGAAAATGCGTATCTCTTCAGGATTTAGCAACTTATTTGTGTTACCTTCTGAGGATTTAAGGGAGACCATATATATGTCCCCTCTATCCTGGCTACCTAATAGATAGGATAATGAAGAGAAGGAGGATACCTACTTCACAAAGCAAGGAGATATCCTGTTAGCAACAATGTACACTATATTCTTAGTGAAGAGTATTGACTCTTACATCTAAGAACATAGATAATCGTGAAAAGGATATGTCACTTATAGAAAAAGGATCCTCAAAGAGGAAGAGATCTTATCAACAAGACCCACACCATAGAGGAGTGCTTTGGATAAAATATCATCTTTCAAAGAAAATAAAAGAGGGATCAAAGATTCAATCATCAAGCCCCCTGTGATCAAGAGGAAGAGGAATATTTGAATGAAGGAAGCAAACTCTAATGTAAAGAAAGGGAAAGAGTTTATAAAGACCATAATTTTCAAAATAAATAAGAGGTGATGACCTAGGACAATCACCTCTCATATAAAAGGGCATATATAGCCAAAACATAAGTCTTTATAAGGAAATAATGTTGCAGAATAAACAAATGCCACTAAGCTAAGGAAAGTAGATCCTTAGATAGAGAGAAAGAAGGAAAACCTTTCCCTCAGGGATGAAAGCAAGGGATATACCAATCAGATCAAAATATGTTGTAACAAAGAGATATCTTTGCAAAAAAAATGTCTTAGAAAATATATCACAAACACTACAAGAGAGCTATGGATGATTTTGAGCAAAGGAAGGATGTACCATATCATAATACAAAACCATAGGGATAAAATATAGAAAGAATAACCAATTAAGCTCAAAAAAAAATCCATGCTAAGAGAATAATGGATCCTAGAAAAATGGAAGAAATACCTCTTTCCTCTCAGTCAAGAGATAAGAGGGGAAAAGATCTATATTATAGAAGAATGAGGGGTACTCCCCTGATGGAAATTATGAAGAAATTGTAATACCGCATGAGAGTGAGATATAATTCCTAAAGCAACTATTTGTTTAACATACATCTTGAAATGCATACAATCAACAATTAAATGTGTATTACTATAATGAAAAGGACATTTGTACTTGGAGAGAGCATATTTCAGCATAGGTTTAAAGATTTCTTTATTAGAATTTATTAACTGAACATACACCTTCTTAGCCACATCTTGAAGGGTATCAGGGTAATCTAAGGAAGGTGTTGGAAGAAGAACATGAAGAGGAGGGAGATGATTAAAATCAACGACCTTAAATTGAGATAGTGGAAAGCCTCGACCATGCCTATCTTGTTTAGTGGATAGATGAACTGGATATTTAATATCATGTTCATTAACACCAAGCCCTAAACCCTTATAACCTTGTTTAGCCACCATATTGTATCCTGTAGTGCACATATCTTGTAAAGCTTCTACACGAGGTGATTGTTTACGGTGATCATGAAAAAATGTTGTGTAAGGCGGAATGATAGGTTTAGAAGAAATTTTTTTTCTCTTCCCTTTAATATCATCTTGGATCAGATAAGAAGGGGAAGGTAAATCAAATAATTCTTGCACATATGCATCATGAACCATAGTTTTTAGCCCCATCATAAGTGTGGGAAGAACTAGGGATAGAAGATGGAGAAATAGGAGTGGTAATATTAGGAATTGGATTAGGAAGGATAGGATTAGGATTAGGGAGATTAGGAAATGGGGTATCATCTACCAAATTCTTCACATATTCCAAAAGAGCAATAAGTCCACCACACAAATTCTTAATGAAAGTTTTGAAAGTAGGAAGGCTAGTATTCGTTAATCTCATAATGGCATAAGCAAGTGAAACATGAAGAGTGAAAAACATAATGAAATGGATGATACTCTCATAAACATCATCATAATTGAAAGGACCAAGTATAACATGAATATATGTATTGAGAATAACAGGACCAACCTTAATAGGTAGCATAATAATGCTCAAAGTTCTCTTTGCAATATTATCAAATCCACGAATAGGGACATTATTAGGTTTAATAGTTGTAAGATCAGCTTTAATTGTCTTAACAATATCCATGCTACAAACATTAAGCCCAGATCCATTGTCAATTAATGTTCTACGAATGATACTTTGACTAATAGAAACAACAACCTTAAGAGCATCATATTGATTTTGCACCTCAACAGAAGGTAAACCATCATCGGTAAACACAATAGGAGGTACAGAAGGAATAGTATGCATGCACTCCAAAAAGGAATTAATATTCTGTTAGTTAGGAGGTGAAGCAGGAAGGGTAGATAAAGCCTTTTGCAATGCCTCATGATATGTCAGAGAAGTTTGAAGTAATTCCCATAAAGATATCTTAGCGGGAGTAACACACAATTTTTCAACTAAGTCATACTCCTTAAAGGAAGATGGCAACCTAGGTGCTTGAGGAAACATAGGTTGAGAAGGAGGTAAAGAAATTGTAATAGTAGACTGAGGGTTATTCCATGTGTGATAAGCATGTAAAATGGAATCCATGTTATCAAAGAAATCCAAAGGATCTCTAGGTTTACCCTTAATTGTTACTCAAGGATAGCCTTTAACCATCAACAAAGGTTTAGGATATAACATTCTAGGTGCATCAATGTTGCAAATAGTGGAACATGAAGGTAACCATGCACACACCCTATGGTAAAGGTCAATTGAAGAGGAGGATGAAATAGGAATAAGATCAATGGAGATCTTATTCGAACAATTTTCATCCTCACTTCCATGTACCTCATTAGGGTATCTAACCTATTTTGCAATAAAAGCCTCATCAAAGTATTCAAAACAAAAATCATACATGTTGAACACAAATTAACACTACAAGCATGAAAACTGTAAATGTTTTTGTATTTTATGAGTATGTAGATTTTTTGTATTTTAAAATGCAAGAGCACAAAAGAAAACTAATCTAATATGTATGCAAAAGGTAGTCTTAAGGAAAAGAGGCAAAGCATCTAACACAAAAAAGAAAGAGTTGTCTATCGTGGGTTCACCAAAATGTAAGATATAAAAAATATATATATTTATATATATAATTATGTGTGGTGTGTGTGTATATTGCCTCCTAATCCAAGACAAGCAGATCCCAATTGATTAACCAAAAGGAGACGATCAATGCAAAGAGGAATCAACTAATTATGGATAAAGAGGGAAAAGGGGGTCTAATTTCTTAATTATAAAGTAAAAAAATAGATCTGAAAGATTAGGAGGAAATGAAACACTTATCTTGAAATGTAGAAGATCTATAAATACCTATTTTGGGTGTTTGTACTGAGTTTTTAGAAATTCTGCAACCCGATCTAGAACAGAAACACAAAGACAGAGAAAACCTAGAAATATTTTCCTCTTGTCCTCCAGGTTGACCTTTATCTAAATGCAGTTCGACCTTGACCCCTTTATGTCAACCTTGACCTATGCTGCTCCGACATAAATTCTATTCATGGATCCTGTAAGTTTGCGGAAAAGGGTATTCAAATCTTCTCTATAATTCGGTGTTCCATACCCGTTCCTACAAGAAAAATGGTTTTATTTGTTGTTGGGGGGGGGG
>MU226815.1:478939-490740 GCA_018584345.1 Thuja plicata
TATATGTATGTATATACATATATATGTATGTATATATTTATATATGTGTGTGTGTGTGTGTGTGTGTGTGTGTGTGTGTGTGTGTGTGTGTAGATACATAGATAGAGTTATTAATTAATAATGTGCAATATTAGTAGAGTTTACAAGGTAGCTCTCCATATGGCGGCATTACACTTGATATTTTATACTATGTTTTGACATCATGTATATTTGGAGTATAGGTGCATGATTCTCTATATTCCACATGTTGGTTGGCCAATAAATTTTCAAATTTTCTTGGTACCAAAAGATTAAAACACTATTCACTACTATATTTGGAGGATTTGCAATAGTTTGGAAAGGATTTTAAGTTTGAACATTGAATTGGAGAGTCTCTTAAGATAAATTATACTAATGTGATGACCATGGGTTTAAAATATGATCTAAGTAAGATTATAAACAACCCATCAAAGAACTAAAATTGAAATTAAGTCCTTTGAGTTTAAACAATATGGGATAAAAAAATTAAAAAAATCCATTATTTATATAATATGAATAATTCAAAAGTTAACATATTGTTATAAATTTTGACACTTAGTAGAATAAACCCTAAGTATGAATCATGTATGAGATACCTTTATAACCTAAAAAATGTAGGAGATATCCCTCAAATTGTATTATTTGACCTACAAAGTACTCTAGACATAACTAATAGAATTGAAAGATCAAGTTAATCCACAGGATAGAAAACATCAACCATAAAGCACCATGCTAAATTATATGTAAGATGGAATCACACAAAACTAGTTCTACCACTTACAAGATCAAACATAGATTAAGAAATCAAGTCAACAATATGCTAGGTGATAACAATATTAAGACACCTAGTAGGATTAATGAAATTACCTTCTTAGACCTAGTTAGGACTCAACTAATGAGGACCATCTAATTAAGGTAAAGAAGATTGAAGATAATCAAATGAAAAACTCAGAAACAAAGAGGGTCCTCAATTTGTGAAGAAAAAAATAGGATATGTTATATAAAGAATGACACAATCTCTTGTACAATGTTTGCATCTTATAATTTATATGATCCATTTCAAATTAAATCAAAATATGATAACCAAATATCTATCATATATTCATTTTGAAGACTTATTAATAATTATGTCGAGAGGCGTATTTTATTTGCATAATGAATTGAAGAAATTTTGTCAATAAAAACTCCATGTGATTTAAACTCAATGATCCTCTACCTTTTATATATAAATAATTTTAGTTATGTATTTATTTTAAAATATTATTTTTTAATTATAAATATTTTATCAATATTAAAAAAAATTATAGTTGGGTGTGTAAATGTAATTCACAAACGTATAATGAAATATTAATATAGACTTTTAAAGCAAATGAAAAGATAACAACTAGATTAAGCATGAAAATGAACGCCTATGAGTGTTTCATCGCTCTCTAATTCTGAGGATTTGAAGATTTCTCTTATCTGCAAGTAATCCTCCTCAAATGAAAACCTAGAATGTGAGATGAATGAAGATGCAAGCTAAATTTAAGATTCAATTAAGCTAAATATTATGCTAGATGAGAAATGAAACTAGATTAAGATGAAATGCTTTTATGAAATAAAAATAAAAACTTAATACTGGAGAAACTTTATGTTAGAATGAAAGGGTGAACATTTTCCCCATTAACCTAAATGCTATGCTAGACGAGAAATGAAACTAGATTAAGATGCAATTCTTTTATTATGCTATGATGCTATGATTTGAAAATGAAAAGACTATAATGCACTTGCTTAAGATGGATGATATATGTTTAACTCTATTTGTGCATCCTATTTATAGGATTTCCCAAGGTGTAGGGGTGAGTTTAAGTAACCACAATCAAGGTATGATTAAGATTAAGGGTTAATGATGCGTCCTCTTTGGGTGGACAAGATTGATTCTCAAGATTGAATGGTCATGATAGAAAAGTGTATTTGTAATACACGTGCTCTCTTTCCTCTTCTCTCACTGGTTGATTTTATTTTTGTCATGTAGTGGTAGGTGAGATAATTTAGGAGGGAATTAATTCAAAAGAATTAATTAATTAGCCATGTATGATTTATTGAATTGGATTTAATTAATTGATGAACTATGTAATCAAATGATTAATTCAATTACATAGTTATTTGATTTTTTAATTTTAATTAATCCAAATGGTTTGTATTTAATTGATGTTTTCTCTGACCATTTTTAGATGTATACATTTTCCCCTCGTTGAATCAACATGAGAAGTGTGTTGGTTTAAAGGAAATCTGATGTCTGATCTCTGATTGTGATGATTTGATGTCAAGATACTAATTTGGTTGTTTCGATGATACGATGTTGCTCTTGTGATGCTAAAACTTTGATACAAAACTTTGATTTCAATTGGTTGATTTTGATGCCCTGATTTATGATTTTAAATTTTCGATGTCCAATGTCCCTAATTTTGAGAAATGCCCCAATTTTGATGATTTTGTACTCAGATGATAGTATGCCCCCTCAGAAAATGAATCAAAACAATTTCAAAGGTTTTTGATGATTTCAAGAATTTTAATGATTTTTCAAAATTCAAATTAGATTTTGATTTCAATTTGTTTCCCAATATAGAATTTGGAGTTCGATTGATGCGCTGGTAAATTTTTTGATAAAATAGATCATGTTTTATATAATTGGTAAAAACTACCCTTTTAATTTGAAAATTAGGTATTAATAGAGTGAAATTCACTTTTTACCCACTCATTTTTACTCTTACTTTTGTATTTTCCTCTCTAAGCCCCTTTGTACCCCCTCGCTGCAAAAATGGTTGTACCTATCTAGGAGCATCAGTTTGAGAAGGGTAGATGCTTCCAAATACCGTCAGTGTTGTAACCACCCTTATTTGGTCTGCTCTGACCAGAGACCCTATTTTCCCTAAGTGTGATCATACCCTTAATTATGTCAAGACAATTCTTCAATGAATTAGGATAATTCATTTAAATCAAATTTAATTTCAAAGTGATCTTATCACTAATTTACATTAATTGGCTTAGCCAATTAAATCAAATCAAATCAATTAAATCAAAACAATTAAATACATGGCTAAGGTAATTAATTAAAAGGAATTAAATAAATTCCCTAATTACAACTCCTCACTTGCTAAATGGAAAGTCAATCCATTAGCCAATGAGAGTTAAATCACTTGGATCACCTCACATGGATTACCAAGGATTCAATCTCCACCTCTCTTCACAAATCAATCCTAACCTCTCATTCCTCAAATTATTCTATAAAAGGAATGAATTTTGAGCTCAATGGGCCCCTAATTTTAGAATTTCATTTGCAAACTTATGTTGTCCTAATTTCTTAATGCATTTTAGCTCAATTTCTTAGAATTGTTATAATATTTCATTTGGGAGCTCTAAAATGAAGTTTGTTTGAGCATTTAAATTGCATTCTTAAAATCTTCCATTCAAAGCATGAATGTGTCACTGATTTATGCATAATCTAAGGGCAAAGTATAGCATATTTCATACTCTTCTTAGATAGGGAGAAATATATCAATTTTAGTGATGTATATGTGGTTTTCCTTTATTATTTCATGTTTATCTCACTAATGCAATGACATATTAAAGTGTTGTGTTGCAGCTTGCAGGTCCACAAAATACACACACATTTCTGGCACCCACCGTGGGGCAAATCCTCAGATTTCTCCTCATTTCTAACTTCTTTTTGGTTAATTTGTGTTTTCTATTTTCAGGTCCAGATTCGTCTTTAGTTTCCAAAGCTCGCATGTAGGAAAGATCATCACATTCAGAAAATAGCATTGCATCCCATATTTTTGACATTGCATCCAATAGATCCTTAATCGCATCCAGGGAAAGCTCGCATCAAGTAAATCATGTATCACCTTTAGTGCAAAAGATCACATTCAGGAAAGGTAATCATATCCAGTAATTCTAGAATCACATCTCGTAAAGGCAGTCATATTTGGTTGGTTGAATTGAAAATTTGAAAGGCTAACCACTAATCTTCTAACCATGTTTGTTTTTGTATTTTGAACAGCCTAACATTTTCTTGCAGGTTGCTGTCGGAGACCTTTTTGTGAAAAAGTTGGAAAGCAACTACTAACTTGTGGGTTGCAGGTTGCCAAATCGCTCAAATTGAATTCTATTTTGTTAATCTTTCAAACTTAAGAACATTTTCCATCATTTGATAAATTGACCAGAAGATTATGCTCTTTTCCTTTAAGGAAAATCAGAAACTCAAAAGTCAATTTAAAACTTGATGACAATTTGAGGAAATGAACAAGGCAATTTTTTTTTCTAAAGTTTGAGAGTAATTGAACAAGCCATTCATTAATATTGTGGAAAATTGAACCAACAAATTTTCTTATTTTTGGATAGTAACTGAACAAGCAAATCGCTAAATTTGTGGGAAAATGAACAAAGCTCAAATTGTCTAATTTTTGGAGAGTAATTGAACAAGATAATCATCTTAAATTAGGGAGATTGAACAAGACAAAATTTGCTTTCATATGCTTTTTTCTTTCTTATAATAGGAATTTAAAAGTCAAACTTAAACACATTACTTAGTCCAACTAGAGGATTTTCTCTTTTTCCCAAGTTGGAAGAATCAAAGACTTGTCACGGGGGAGTGAGTTTTGAGTTATAAGTTTGAGGAAATGAACATGTTTGGTGTGCATGTGGGAGAAAATGACATGGAATAGGAGATTATTCTCTTCTTCTTTCGAAGAATAAAAAATCTAGACTCCTAAGTCGCTAATGCTTTGTCATTTTCTTTCAAAACATTAGAGGGCCTGGCGGTTGAGGAAAAAATCTCCTGGGATGACCCAAATGAGGACAGGTTTTACGCCAACCCTTCCAACTTAGTATTATCAATATGCTTCCTTGTAGGCCAAAGCCTCGGAAGATTTAGTCGGTTTTGTTCCTGGAATTTCAACATCATTCCTTGAACATGCTTGAGTGTGTGTAGAGAATAGCCGCTTGAATCTTGCTTGCAAGACTACACACATTTGAGTACTCATAGGGCTATACGCCTCAATTTTTCCTTGTGCAATTCTATGGGGNCTTGTAGGCCAAAGCCTCGGAAGATTTAGTCGGTTTTGTTCCTGGAATTTCAACATCATTCCTTGAACATGCTTGAGTGTGTGTAGAGAATAGCTGCTTGAATCTTGCTTGCAAGACTACACACATTTGAGTACTCATAGGGCTATACGCCTCAATTTTTCCTTGTGCAATTCTATGGGGGACGATTGTGAACAGATGCCCAAAATTAAACAACATTTGTAGTCAAACTACCTGGTTCATCTCCGAAAGGGTGATAATCTTTGTGCAAGGAAAATAGTAATTGCCCCAAGATACTCATTATTTCATGCCCTCGCTTGCACTTGGAGTCAGCTAATATGACATCATAACTGGATCCATTGTGTGCTTGGTGATAAACATAATCTGATTAGGATGTGAGTGTGTACCTAAGTCTACGGGAAAATATTTTCACTCTATGCCTAGAATATAGGGAATAGGGATGTGTTTGAGTCACCTTAACAAAGAAACCTTTCTTGATGTGTCCTAACACTTCACTAAAAAGATAATCTCCTTAAAACAAGCAATAAATTTTAATCCTTGACATACATGATGTTTAAAACTCTCTAGAAAGTCTTAGAAAAACTCTGCTGTCAGAACAAATTTCATGTACTTCAAGACAAAACTAACAAAACTTGAAAAACTATCAGAGGCTCACTTTTGGTCATTCCTAGGTTGCATTTGGTTGCATTAGCTAGCATCTAAGGGACTTGCTCACTTTTGGTTATTCCTGGCTCACATCCAGGAAAGTTGCTCACATACTGGATATCAAAACTCACATTTGGCTTACATTAGCTCACATTTGGTAAAACATAGTTTACATTTAGGGAGTCACATCTAGGATAGTGGGCACTTGCACATGTGTCACTTAGAGAAACTTAGTATTTATGGATACCCTTTTGGATATTTAGTTTGAATGTGTTTCTCTTGTTGGTCTGCCTATCGCTGTTTCACAATTTTCTTAGAAGTGTACCTTGCATGTCCTTTTGGATTCTCACAATTGGTCTCGAAACATGTGGTCTTTTCACTTATCAAAAACTCTTGATTCCCAGCTCACTATCAGGGCATTCTAATACTGTGACGCTGGAGTCATTCACTCAAAACAAACACACACACTCTTCCACTACTTGGACACACTTACTTGGACAATTTGAGATCATATTTGACACTATTAGAAAACCTTTGACAAAGTTGAGACCCGAATTTCATGGTTAACACAAGACGTAATCAATATCTTGCTGACAAATTAGAGATACCTCCTAGATTACTTCAGTTTCAACAAGGAAAAACATCTTGCGATCCCTTATTCGATCAAGACTCACCTGCAATGGAAGCTCCTAATCAAGGATGGAGTGCAACTTTTGATGAATACAACAATGAACAAGACCATAACGAACAAGAAAGTAGTCATGAAGAACAAAATATTGGTCATCCTTTTTTTGACTCGGATAGTGACAAAGATATATCTGAAGAAGAGTATAACAAGCTTAAAAAAATTAGAAAAATCTAAAGGACCTTGGAAAATATTATTGATGAAGAAAAGGAGAAATATTTCCTACACTTAGCTTCTCTTGGGGTGAGACTTCCCAAAGACTATGATGTTGAGAGACTAAAGGAAAAAGAGGTACCAACACCTATTTATATTCTCACCAAAAAAATGACCTTAATGCAATCTGAACTTGCGACACTCAAGCAAGAAAAGGTAAAAACAACAAAAAAATACTCTTTGGAACACATATGTCCATTTCCTTTTGACAAGAGTATCAACATGGTCTCGTTTCCTTCTAACACGGAAAGACTCAAATACGAAAAGTACATGGGAGAAACTGATCCACATGACCATTTTAGAGAATTTTTTTCTCTAAGCATAGAGTACATGCATGTACCTACTTATCTAATGAGGCTATTTCTGGGAAGTCTAGGCAGAAATGCTATGGAGTGGTTCTCCAAAATCACACCAAGTGTGCAATATTTTGAGGAGTTAATACAAACATTTGTCCAAAATTACTCCTACAATATATAATATAAGGTAATCGTGATGGATCTTTGTAACATGAAACAAAGAACGGGTGAATTCTTTACACACTTTTTACAAAGGTGGAGGAGAATCTTTGCAAGGTATTCAAGAGTAATACCCGAATATGAAAAGATGGAGATCTTTATCAACAACTTGGTACCCAAAATGAACTATGCTTTACAAATGCAAGATTCACCTAGTTTTGATAGAATGATCAAGAACCCTATCCATGTTGAAGATGTCATGGTCAAGAAAGGAGAAATCACACTCCAAAGTGATAAAAAATCTAAAAACTACAACAACAAGCCTAAATAGTGGAACAAGAATAAGAATGTTCTTAGTGATGGAGTGGTAGTGGTGGTACCCTAAATTTTAAGAATTTATAAGTCTCAATCCATTATCAAGAAGTATGTTTCTCCATACTAAAAAAAATCAAAGGAAGGAAGCTTTATGACACAAATAAATAGAACTAACTAATTGAAGCCATCAGAAAATGCTAGAATTTAGACCTGCTACAAACATGATACCGACAAAGGCTAAAGCTGGTCGAATTTTACAAATCTAAAAATGACCAAGTTCAGGAAATCAAATTTCCTATCTCCAAAAGAAATATTAGGTTTTCACAAAGTTTTTTCAATTTCCAACCAAAGCCAAATCTGAAAGTTAGGTAGTTATTTTTTAGTCAGTTTATTGTTTTTTAAAAATAATTTGTAATAAGGGTTGTGTCTTTTCACCCTAAAGAGGTGTGAAAGCCACTCAAACACATATATATACATAATGTAAAATGCAAAGAGAAGACAATACAATATAATACAATTTCACATATTTAGATATTTTTGGATCAACAACTGTAACATGGACCTGGATGTACTATTCTTTTTCAAAATCAAATAAAGATAAGTCATTTTTCTTTCACATGTGCCATTGTTTCATTATCATTTTATGATTAGTCCCTCGGATAAATCAATAGAACTTCTTCAAAGTGATAGTTTGATGTATATTCTTCCTGATCTAGTTCATAGTCTTTATTATTAGTTGGTTTTCTCATTTTTCATGGTTAAATTCTGTTGATTGCAGTCTCAGTCAATTGGTCTGTCATCTGAGAAGTAATATCCTTTTGAATTATCTCTGAACTTGTTTCAAGGTTGCATGTTCATTTAATAACACCTTTGAAGTGATAAGTTTTCTTGTAAAAATGTCTCTGAGGTTGAACATAAGATTGGAATGATATTGACTCTATTGCCCATGGTTGATTAAGGCACTGGTCTTTCTTGCTTAATAGCATATAGTTGTTCAGTTCATTGGTTATAGTTTTGTGATATCTTATCTATATATTCATTTCAAATTACATACACATTTACTAAACATTCTTTCAATTACTTAAAGTATTTCAGTTTACAGTTCATGATATATTGCTTTCAGTTAGATTTATTTCAAGCGCCTTTCCATACTTGAGAGAGAAGGTTGAAGTGTTTCTTATCTGCAATAAAGAGCCTTGTAACTTGAAGGATAAGTCAAGGTATAGGCCTACCAGCCTTGGTTCTACAGAGCTAGAATTGCAGAGGGTTCAACCTTGCCTTGGTTGAATCTTGTTAGTTGGCTAAATAACTTGGGTTTCCCAACATTGGATTGGAGAGTCCATAGGAAATCCAATATGTTGATTTTAGCACCAATAGATTGGTGACTCTGCTGGGGAGTTGTTCAAAAGAATATTTTTGTATTTTACCTAGAATCTCTAGTGATATATTTAAGACTCTACTGGGAGAAAAGAACTCATAAGATAGTAAGTATTTTCCTTCTAATAAGAAGGCATGATGACTCTATTTAATAAATTATTTCAGTCAGCGACTCTGCTGAGGGAAAAGACTCAAAAGGAGATAAAAAGGTTGCGATCCTGTATGTCAGAAATTTTTAATTTCTCCACTGAGGGAGATAGCTTGGAAGGGATGAGTAGTTTTCCTTTAATTAGTAATAGAAGATATATTACATAATGTTTAAAATTCTATTCAAAAGGTTTTTGATTCTCGTTGATACTAGGCCTTTGGATCTTAGAAAGTTTCAATGCAGTTCTAGTGAATTATTTTCACAACTTTCATAGAGGGTTCCTAAATTTTATGGATATTATGATGAATAAGATCTTGATCATTTGGATGATTTTCATATATTCCTTGATAATTACAAGGTCCATATAGAAGATGATGCCATGAAGTTGTTTGCATGGTCATTAAAAAATAATGCACAAGAAGAATATGAATCATTGCCTACACTGTCCATCTCATCATGGAGACAGTTTGAGAAATTTTTTCTTGATACATTTCATGATGCCAGTGGTGAAGAAGAAAACATGTGATATGAATAGGAAGGAGAGCCAAATCATATTTTGGAGGAAGAATATTACATCTCCCCTTTGGATACATTCTTCAGTTTGGAAAGATATAAAGGTCAACCTGTAGTACATTTGTCCATGAGAATGATAAAGATCTATCAAAAAATACCTTGAGATATTAGGCCTCTGGGAAGGGAAT
Source organism: Thuja plicata (assembly GCA_018584345.1). Taxonomy (NCBI): domain Eukaryota; kingdom Viridiplantae; phylum Streptophyta; class Pinopsida; order Cupressales; family Cupressaceae; genus Thuja; species Thuja plicata. The sequence continues at coordinate 488,582 of MU226815.1, forward strand.
TAATGGATAAACTTTGCGAGTTAGGAATCTACCATGATTCTCAACTAATAGTTTTTCTTGAGAAAATATGTGAAGTATTAAGGGAAGAAAAGAATGATGACATAGAGGAAGAAAATTTAGATTAGATTGAAGAAGAATTTGTACGTAGTGCGATTTGCATGGAAACATGTATCAATGACCATGATGCTGAGGAAGAAGATATTCTTAGTACAAAAGAAATATAATATTTAATAGACATGGAATATAAAAAACATGTTGAGAAGAGTGGTCAAATTTTTTTCTCAATGCACCATGATAAGCAAGTTGATGGATCAGCACATACTCAGGGGGTACTAGATGAAGAAGATGATAAATTTGAGGAGTCAAATAAAGGAGATGAAATAGAACAACATACGACATATGAACACAAAGAAGTTTCAAATGAAATCTCTCATGGAGATATGCCCGAGTTATCTATATCCTTAAATCCATTATTTGAAGAATATTTTCTATGCAATCAAGTCCATCAACATCATGATAAAGACAGTGAGCCTAGTGATAATTTTGAAGATGACGAAACTCAAAATATGTATGGGGAAGTGTATTCAAAAAGTGAGACATGCATTATTTCATCCTATGAGAAGAAGTTGTATCAAACATGTGAAGATGAGATGGAATCAAACAAAAATAATGAGGAGAATGTGTTGAAGATTAGCTCTAAAAATTATCCGAGTATCCTATCTAATCAAATTCTTGATAAGAAGGAAGTTCCTGAATGTGAGTTATCTCCAAATCCTTTTTGTGAAAAGAAACAACATCTTGAGTATAGGGAAGATTGTGTACATAAAGGCATCCAAGAAGAAGAGCTTAATCTAGTACTTGTAGGGTTGATCAAATGCATGGGGATCTTCTATTTAGCAAGGACTAAAGTGCACCTGTTGACTTTTCTAAAGGCAAAAAAAATTCAAATAATGTTAATAAAGCAATGAATGTTGTCCACGAGAGTGGTGGCATCATATTCAGGAGATCCAAAGTATTACATGATCAAAATTATGTGTTCGATAGAGGAAAGAAGCAGTGTTCATTTTTTTGCGGGGCTTAGGGTCACCCAATTTCACTTTGCATTAGATTAAATTTTTCAAAATAATTTGTAATAAGGGTTGTGTCTTTTCACCCTAAAGAGGTGTGAAAGCTGAAGACATTATCTTTTTCCATTAGTATATGAAAGGAAAAATATGATAAACACCATCATTTTATACCACACAGACAGACAGGGAAAAGCACTACCAGACGCCAAGGTTATCAATATTGCTAATTACAGTGCAACCTGATGAAACAGTCAAGAGTGGAACCCAACAAATCAAGGGAACCCGACGATTAGTTCAAAGAAGGAACACCGATAGAATTTCAATTCACACCGACAATCAGATACCGAGATTCAGTTACATCTCACAAAAAGTGGATCCACGTCAGATAAATCACTGAAGTTTTATATTTAGCTTCTTGATTTGTTTTAAATCCATTACATGAGGGAAAAGCAATGTAATTTTTTTTTTTATCAGTTTAACTGATTTAAAACATGCAAACTAAAGGATCAAGGTCAAGTTGTATACCTTGGATCTAGAGTTAACATTGTAATGCATGATTCTTAAATAGGTCAAATAACTTGTATAAATAGTTGCTCAATCAATTGTGAACATGTTGTTCAATGATGATTGTATCCACTGAGAGAATCTAAGGATTAGAAAAGAGAATACATACAGAAGCATAGACAAAGATCAAATCAGTTTTCAACAACAAGGACAAAGGCTACTGACAAGAAGGAAAAGGTATTAATCAATCACTATAGGTGATATTCATATATTGTATGCTTTAATGGATCTATAATTAGCAATTATAGATTGCATATAGTCAGGTCATACATATTGTAGACATTCTAACAAGTGGGGTAAAATTAAGAAATCCTTTCAAGGAAGGTGGATTTAACAATCCTATTGTAAATCTCTTAACCCAGTGCACACTACATTAGTGTTGCTAAAGCTCTTAACAAAGTAGATCCTAACAGGTCTCCAAATTAATACTCCTATTAGTGTAGATCATCATAATTGATCAAATTGTAAGCCTTAACCGGCTCCCTTCCAATCTACAGATAGTGAAGTTTTGTGGGTGCCATCCCCACC
>MU226815.1:498759-511884 GCA_018584345.1 Thuja plicata
TTTTTCTGTGTGTGTTACTGTTGTGCGCAGACTTCTGTAGAGTAGGATTTTGAATTCAGTCAAGTTTCATGGATGCTTTTTGACTCTTATAATCCATCCTATGGAGTGTGACCGTCAAGAAGCATCCTTCATGTATTTTTATTCTATTTTTGTGTCTGTGTTTGAGAAGAGGCTAGTCAGAATTGTAGACAAGTCCTAGGTGAGCTAAATGACCCGGCTAGAGAACTTGTAGGAGAGAGAGATAGAAGAAGAAAGGTGCATGAATGACTTTATTCAGTCATGGAGAGCAAGATGAGGTGAAGAGTGAGACATTTCGGTGGGTAGGAAAACTAAGAGAGAGGGAGTATAGAAATCCTTCTAGTTAGGGTCTGTGAGTAGCCCTAAGAGACTCAAGTGAGAGTTTAGAGGATCCTGAAGTGAATAGGATCCAAGGTGAGATTCCTAAGAAAGAGTAGGAGTCTAGGAGCAAGGTGACCTCCCCATCACATGCAAAATAAAGGATCAAGGTCAAGGTGTATACCTTGGATCTAGAGTTAACATTGTAATGCGTGATTCTAAAATAGGTGAAATAAATTATATAAATAGATGCTCAATCAATTTTGAACATGTTGTTTGATGATAATTGTAGCCACTAAGAGAATCTAAGGACCACACAAGAGAATACATGCAGAAGCATAGACAAAGATAAAATCAATTTTCAAGAACAAGAACAAAGGCTACCGACAAGTAGGAAAAGGTATTAATCAATCACTATAGGTGATATTCATATACTGTGAGCTTTAATGGATCTATAATCATCAATTATAGATTGCATACATTTAGGTCATACATACTTTACACATTCTAACAAGTGGGGTAACAATTAAAAAATCCTTTCAAGGAAGGTGGATTTAACAATCCTATTGTAAATCTCTTAACCGAGTGCACACTACATCAGTGTTGCTAAAGCTCTTAACAAAGTAGATCCTAATAGGTCTCCACATTAATACTCCTAATAGGGAAGATCATCAGAAGTGATCAAATTGTAAGCCTTAACCGGCTCCCTTCCAATTTGCAGATAGTGAATTTTTGTGGGTACCATCGTCACCACATTTTTTTACTTCCTAATAGGAGTTTTCTGCGATATCATATCTTGTGTTATGTGTGTATTACTTTCATGAATGTTTCTATGAATGTTGGATACAATTAAGTTTATGAATTAATACTACATGCATAAGAAAGAACATCAAATTTGGTCGGTAATACAATAGATATTGATTTCTAATGGAGAAAGGTGAAAAGTGTTAAAATTTTTAGAGGTACTGATTCACCCCTCCCCTCTTAGTACTACTTCCCATTAATCCCAACAAAATCCACTCAAACACATATATATACATAATGTAAAATGTAAAGAGAAGACAATACAATATAATACAATTTCACATATTTTGATAGTTTTGGATCAACAACTATAACATGGACATGGATGTACTATTTTTTTTCAAAATCAAATAAAGATAAGTCCTTTTTCTTTCACATGTGTAGTTATTTCATTATCGTTTTACAATTAGTCACTCAGATAAATCATTAGAACTTCTTCAAAGTGATATTTTGGTTTATATGCTTCCTGATCTGGTTCATAGTCTTTATTATCAGTTGGTTTTCTCATTTTTCATAGTTAAATTCTGTTGATCGAGGTCTCAATCAATTGGTTTGTCATTTGAGAAGGAATATCATTTTTAATTATCTCTGAACTTGTTTCAAGGTTGTATGTTCATTTCATAACACCTTTGAAGTGATAATTTTTTTTGTAAAACTATCTCTGAGGTTGAACATAAGATTGGAATAATAGTGACTCTATTTCCAATTTTTGATTAAGGCACTGGTCTTTCTTGCTTATTGGATTATAGTTATTTAGTTCATTGGTTATAGTTTTGTGATATCTTATCTATCTGTTCATTTCAAATTAAATACACATTTACTAAACATTCTTTCAATTACTTAAAGTATTTCAGTTTACAGTTCATGATATATTTCTTTCAGTTAGATTTATTTCAAGTGCCTTTCCATACTTGAGAGAGAAGGTTGAAGTGTTTCTTATCTGCAATAAAGAGCCTTGTAACTTGAAGGATAAGTCAAGGTATAGGCCTACCAACCTTGGTTCTGCAGAGCTAGAATTGCAGATGGTTTAACCTTGCCTTGGTTGAATCTTGTTAGTTGGCCAAATCACTTGGGTTTCCCAGCATTAGATTGGAAATTCCATAGGTAATCCAATCTGTTGATTTGAGCACCACCATGTAGAAGCATCTAATGCAAATCCTAAACCAATGGTGTTCAATCTAACAAACAAATTACAAGCAAACAAAAAAGCTAAGGTAATAACCACAATACCAAGAGAAACAATGAGAACAACAAGAGTAAATCATGGACTTCTAGACCTCAATGAATATTTAAGCCATTGGGAGAACCTCTTGAGACAATTTTGAAGACACTCTTGGATAATAAAGTCCTCATGATACCCAATTCAAAACCATGGTAACTAGAAGTTAAACCAATATGGTGGAATGACAATGCCTATTGTGTCTTTCATAAGAATAAGGGACATAACACTAATGACTGTGTTAAGCTCAAACACGTTATACAAGACCTTATTAAAGAAGGAAAAATCAAGGTGGAAGGACATGCCACTAACAAAGATTACATGACATTTAACAAACCACTCCCTAACTAGGAAAAAGGGGAAGCTTCTAAAGGAAAAGGAAATGAAGTGAATTACACTTACTCTCATAATGACAATGTGATCAACATGTTGGAAATTAAAAGTGAATCAATCAATGTGATCACTATTAACAGTGCCAAAGACACATCAACACATTCAAATGTGGTGACGTGAAGCCAAGCACAAGTCACAATCAAAGGAGATAACTCCTCATCTAAGCAAGTGAGATCCTCTAAAGTACCCATTTTCACAATTCCCAAACTAGCAGCGACAAGACAAATAGTTACTATAAAATCCAAAAACTATAAGATCTCTTCAGTGTAAAGGGAAGTTCTTGAACAAGCCCTACATTCCACAAATGTTCCTAAAGACATTGATGTAGAAAAGTTCCAGGCAATGGTCAATCACATCTCAGTTCCACATTACCTCTCCTTTTCAAAAGAAGATGACAAGTCCTTGACTCAACCACATAGCCAACCCCTTCACATTGAAGTCTTGATTCACAAATCTCATGTCAAGTGTGTATTGATAGATGGTGGCGCAGGGTTGAACATATTTACTCTCAATCTAATCAAGAAATTGGGTCTTTCAAAACAAACCATTGATTCAAGAAGTAAGATAATCATCAAGGCTTATGATGAAGAAGAAAGATCATGCAAAGGGCTCATTGTTCTACCAATCAGAATAGGACCATTTGAACACAATGTGATTTGTCAAGTTCTTGATCTACCATTGGCCTATAACATATTATTAGGGAGACCTTGGATACATGAAATGCAAGCAGTGCCTTCTACTTACCACCAATGTATCAAATTCCCAGATAAAGGGGTGGAAGTGAAAATTCCTACAAATTCAAGCTACACTTGCAACAATGTTAAAGAAAATAGTATGGTTCCTCACAATAAGGAAGTCCCAAAAGAATCCATACCTGAAACCTCTAAATACATGGTGATGAGAAGCTTTGGAAAGACACTAAAACTTGAAGAAACTAGTATCAGGGAATACAAACTAGACATTACATCATCATTGACTAACATTACCATGTCTCCAAGGTCTTATGGGAAACCTTCCTCATCTTTCACACCTACTGCATAAAAATAAAAAGACATTCGCAAACCAACTGGTATGGTTAGAGCCTCTACTTCTCAAGAGGATGAAAAAGAAGATAAAGCAGTCTTGGCTTGGCTCTATAAAGGAGAACAGAGAGAAAATAAGGTAAAACATGTAGAGATATCCCCAGAAAAGTATGGTAAAGGATATGACCTTCTCAAAAAAATAGGATACAAGGGGAAGGGAAATTTAGGAGATAAAGGAAAAGGACTTGTTGAACCTATTGTCATGGAATTCAGAAACACCAAATAAAAAATAGGATTAGGTTTCAATAACAATTCAGAAAACCCTACTTCAAGAGATGGTCCAATCTTTGATGAAGGAAGTGATGAAGAAGAAGAAGAAACAACACTTGAACCATGGACATATGAAATATTATTACACATTGGTACTGAGTATTATGAATATCAAGGAGAAAGATATGCACCTACTTTTGTAGCACAATAAGAGCATCATGTTCCTTTGTTGCCACAAATTGATGTCCAAGAAGTAGAGGAAACAACAAAAGAGTCTCTAGAAGTCCAATAGATAGAAGAAAATAAAGAATAAATACCCCAACAACAAGATATACATCTTAACTGGGGGAAATTAGTCACAATTTCACATGTCCTATACTTACCACATTTTGATCTACAAGTGGCTAATAGGGTATATCAGGTAACTATTGCTGAATTTATAAATAAATATGATGATGAAATAACAGACTCACATGATTATGAATGGGCTAACTTGTCTGATGATACCATGGGCATTGAGGTAGATGTGATTCACAAATTGTCATCTCTATCAGAGAGAGGAGAGAGTTCTAACACTTCCCCTAACACCATTGTTGTCCCAGAATTAGATGAGATACCACTACCCAGGATTGTTGATGGAGATACTGGTGCTTTACTAGGTCTAGAGGACATTCAAAGGATACAAGATATGCGTTTCAATTTGATGAGAGAAGAAGAAAGCTCAACTGATGAGTTGCTAGAGTTATATCCACATATTACTAAAAATGACCCTATTAATGATGATTTGACTCTTAATGATCTAAACGCTGTAGAAGCCAACTTAACAGAACATGTCTTGTCAGTTAATAATCTTGACGCTAACACGATTCTTTCATTATCAAACTCCAAATCATTATCCTTGGTAAATCCTGACCTGATTGATAGGACCAATTCATATCCTACTCATATCATGAGCTTTCCTAATGACTATACTTTGGCCTATTTTCTAAATGATTGTGAATCTTATCCTTCTTCCACCAATGCAAGGAGCATGAACATGTCAGAGGAGGATATCAAGTTTCTTGGTCACAAATTGAAAAATAAAAAGAAGAAAATAACTGATGGTGAAAACCATGTTGTGACAGTATCAGATTCTAAAATATTAAAAATTAAATATGTATCTGATGGTGAAAACCTCTCAGAGGTGCTAAAAGATGAGATTCTTGATATCCTCCCTAAACACTTTCAAGAAAGATCTTTAGTTTTGATAGAACCAACACAACCAGTTAACTTGGGAATAATAGAATCTCCTCAATTTGTTCACCTGAAAAAATCCTTATCAGAAGAAGAAAATATACAATTCACTAAATTCCTCAAAGAGAATAAGATCAACTTTTCATGGTCTTACACTTATATGCCTGGACTTGATCCTGAGTTAATAATGTATCATTTATCTATAGCTCCTGGAATCAACCCCATGAAACAAAAATTAAGGAAGATGTACCCACATATGGCCTTATTAGTGAAAGTAGAGCTAGAAAAACTATTAAAAGCTAGATTCATAAGAGTCATCGCTTATGCAGGATGGATTTCTAATGTGGTACCAGTTTCTAAAATAGATAAATCTATCAGGATCTGCACAAAATTTAGAGACCTAAATAAAGGTTTTCCTAAAGATGATTTCCCATTGCCAAATATTGATATGATTATAGATCTCACAACAGGATATCAGATGTATTCTCTTATGGATGCATTCTCAAGGTATAACCAAATTAAGATTGCTCCTGAAGCCCAATAAAAGACAACATTTACATGCGCATGGGGAACATTTTTCTAGAATGTCATGTCATTTGGACAAAAGAATGCTGGCGCTACATACCAAAGAGCTATGAAAACAATCTTCCATGATATGATACACAAAAACATGGAGGAATATGTGGACAATACATTAGCCATGTCAAAAATAAGAATAACTCACATTGAAGACTTGAGAAAGATACTAGATCACATGGAGCAATTTCAACTTAGACTTAATCCAAAGAAATATGCATTTGGAGTCCAATCAAGGAAACTCTTAGGGTTCATTGTATCAGCTAAAGGAATTGAGGTGGACCCCAAAAAGGTAAAATCTATACTAGAAATCTCACCTCCTCGCAATATCAGTCAAATGAGGACGCTTCAAGGAAGACTTCAGTCCATTAGGAGATTTATGCCCCAATTAGTAGATAGAGCACAAAATTTCACAAAACTGCTACACAAAGGTGTTACTTTCAAATGGGATGAGCATTGTGAAATTTTTTTTCAACAAATTAAAATATTACTTGGCTACTCCTATTCTCAAGGAGCCTATTCAGTGAAAAAACTATTACTACTCTATATCTTAGCTACGAATACACCGCTTGGAGTATTGCTAGCACATGAGGATGAAAACAAAAAGGAAAGAGAGATTTATTATATCAATAGGACCTTGGTGTCTTATGAACTCAATTACAATATCATTGAAAAACATTGGTTAGCGGTTGTTTTGCATCCCAAAAATTGAGACACTACATGCTCTCACATTCAGTAAAACTCATTGCAAAAATAGATCCTCTCAAATATCTATTGAGTAAAATAGCATTGATAGGAATACTAGCAAAATGGGTCTTAATTCTTAGTGAATTTGATATTGAGTATGTGGAAAAATGGACTATCAAAGGACAAGTCGTAGCAGATCAACTAGCTGATTCACCATTGCAAGATGACGCACCTTTGATAATTGAATTTCCTGATGAAACAATCATGGAATTAACTAAATATATGTGGAAGATGTATTTTGATGGTTCTTTCACACAACAAGGATCTGGAGCAGGGGCTCTATTTATCACTCCTCAATGGTACAAGATACCTAAGGCATATAAACTGATGTTTCCATGCACAAATAACATCTCAGAATATGAAGCATTGGTAAATGGACTCAAGCTTGCTATGGAATAGAAAATGGTAGAGTTAAATGTGTATGGTGAATCTTAGCTTATTATCAACCAAGTAAATGGAGATTATCAGACAAAAGATGAGAAACTAATGCCTTGCAAACTAGTAGAAGACTTGAAAAAGTACTTTATCTTCATAACATTCCAACAAATACCAAGAATAGAAAATAAAGCTACAGATGCTATGGCTATGCTAGCATCCATGTTACAACTAGAAGAACACCAATTCCTCTATGACTTCTGGGTGGAAGAATTATCCTTTCCTGCCTTTGATACACCTAAATCCTAAGTGATTTGTGATTTAAATACCCAAGACCAATCCCAATATGCCAAAATTATTGTTTATCTTACTGATCAAAACCTTCCCCAATGGCCTATCAAGGAATGCAAATGAGCTTTAATTAGGACAACATCATGTTATGTCATCATCACTACTAACTTATATAGACAAGGTCTTGACAGTACGCTTCTTAGATGTTTAGAACAAGAAGAGTCTGATCGTGCATTAAAAGAGGTTCACGAAGGTGTATGTGGATCGCACTCTAATGGCTTTTCAGTAGCTAAGAAACTATTAAAAGTTGGATACTATTAGCCCACAATGTAGAAAGATGTCGTGCAATTTTCTAAAACATGTCGCAAATGTCAAACACATGGAAACCTTATCCATGCTCCAGCCAAAGAACTCATACCTTTTATAACACATTAGCCATTTCAGCCATGGGCCTTTAATCTTGTTAGAAAGATCTATCCTAATTCTTCAACTGGATGCAAGTACATAATTATGGCCACTACTATTTCACTAAGTGGGTCGAGGTCGTGCTACTAATTAAAGCCACTCACAAACGGGTTTCTATGTTCATCTTTAACTACATCATTTTTAGGTATGGGATACCCTCTTCTTTTGTAACAGACAATGGGGTTCAGTTAAAAAACCAAGACATCAAGGACATTTGTACATAGTTTCATATCACTCAGCATTTTTCTTGAATCTATTATCCTTAAGGTAATGGACAAGCTGAGGCTTCAAACAAAAACATTCTAAAAATCCTACATAGAACTGTGAGTAAGTCTGGCAGAGACTAGAATTTGCAAATAAATTTGACACTATGGGCCTATAGAACAAGTATCTGAACACCAATAGGAGCCATGCCATTTTCTCTAGTCTATGGAGCAGAAGCAGTGCTACCCATTGAAGTAGAAATTCCATCTTTGTATCTCTCCAAGGTCTTGTTACAGATGAACATTACCGCATTGATATGGTTCATGCACTAGAACTACTTGATGAGCACATGCAACAAGTGTTCGATCATCTCAAAGTGTGCCCAAAAATAATGTCAAAAGGGTACAATAAGAAGGTAAAACCATGAAAATTTGAAGTTGGGGATCTCATTCTAAAAGAGAATCCTAAAAACCAGCCAAATAGAGAACAAAAAGGCAAGTTTGAACCCAACTGGCTGGGATCTTATGTTTTTACTACAAATTTTGGGACTAGAGCTTATTAGTTATCTACACCTGAGGGAGATGTTCTTCTTGAGCCCATCAATACTTTATACTTGAAGTAGTTCTATGCTTGCATCTGGCTGACAAAGCCCGTGTAGTGGAAAAGTTCTCAGAAAATACCAAAAAAATTAGAAAATTGATCCTGAAGAAATCCAAAAATAGTGGAAAAAGTCCTGAAAAAAGGTATCCTTGGTGAAAACCTGGCAAACAGGCATCTTGATACTCACAAAAAAAATAAAAAATAGAAAAAAGAACAAAAAATTGAAAAAGACAAAAGTGCCTTGGTGAAAACCTAGAAAATAAGCATCTTGGTAGCAAAAATAAAAATATTTGCCGAGTGGTGAAAACTTGGAAAACAGGTGTCACTTGTACTCTATGCTCCATATATTAATGAACTGCTGATACTAATCCTTCATGATCACAATTGTGCCATTGGTTGACTCTGATTTCTTACAAATGTCATATCCTTGCTTGGGATTTGTCTGCATTTGTGTCTTAGGAATAGTCATTCTGCACTGGGGCCATCTTTGCTAGCATGTTCGGTCTACGTCTGATAGGTTGTCCTAGGTTTCTTGTCTAGGATGGTTTTCCTCTCACAATAGTATTTCTCAATACTTGCATCAAAATGTCACTATCACAAACAAGGGTATTTCTTCAACACCACCTACCTATAATAGACATCATACTAGTGTTTCTCAATGCTTTAATCGAACAATGTTCCTAAACACTACATTGGATTGCAATTGATGACAAAGTTGGTCTCATATACTCAGACATGAAAAACATATTGCTTGATTCCAAGTTCTGATTAATGATTCTCTAATGTGCTTGACAAATGAATCAACGGTATTTATCAATACTACTTAAACACATATAGACTAATCTTGGTTTGATTATGACTCTTTTATGTTCCCATGATGTTTCAAACTAGGGGCATGTAAATAGTAATGAACTTTCTTTGATTGATTAACAATTAGTGATTGTTATGTCTTCCGAGTTACTCCATGAAGTCTATTCAAAGACAAAGAGTTGCAAGGAAAAGGGGCATAATATTTTCTTGGTTTTCTGTGTATGGTGATTGTTTCAATGATCCTATAAATTTCACCTAACTTGGATGTTTATGGTAAGCACTACAAACATGAGTGGATAGCCACATATATCTCGAAACTAGTTATGTGTAAACTACAGTAAGGTTGAACCAATTTCCTTGTCTATTTATACATCATATTCTAAGTAAGGTGTACGACACATTATGTACCCAAGGATATGAATATTGAGGGTCATTGCAGGTCACATATCTTACATTACAAATGAATAGAAAATGATTCTTACAAGAAAAATGAGATAACTGACTAGTCATCCTGGCCTCTATGCCTTGATGCTTAGGTTTATTTTTGAAATTGCATCCAATACACATAGTATTCATACTTTCATGATACCTTTTGGGTATTAGTGATAGTTGTACTATCAGATAACATCTGTTACAAAAATGCTCAATGATGATAAAAATGCTACAATGTATACAAATTAGTGACAGACCTAAGATTTTGCATGTAGATGCATTTACCGATTACATGATTCATTTTTTAGAACAACATAAGGACTTGAGCTCAAAATGATTTCCTGGTTCATCCAAAATCCAAGTTAACTACTTAGTCTATATTATTGATATTAATGTCATTGCATATCCATGTCATACATTCTGCATTCATAAATGAGAAAGAGAAAATACAAAAATAAAGCATTGAAGCATTGTATTAATTTTACATCCTACGTGCATCCATACATATATTTGCATAAACAAAATCTCAAAAACATACATTTTCACATTCATCTAGAATCATTTCATATCACATTTATATATAAGTAATAAATCCAAGAGCATAAATGATGTCATCACATGAATCTATTCTAACTCATCAAGAAACCAAGTACATAATCACATGTGCATCAATCTAAACATCACATGAGCTATTTAGGAGCTCCGCAACTCCTCCTACACTATCAAAATTCAATTTTTTTCTTCTCTGATCTCTCGGGAATGAAATTGAATGCGCAAATGATTTTTTCAACAACATGCTACACATTTTACGACAGTTTCACAAAAATGCAGAATTGCTATGCATGTTCATAAAATGATTTGCAGACTTTACACAATTAGTTTTCCAGGTTCTCTGTCATGAAACTTGCACATTATTCATCAAAATATTGGTCTTACATCATTTTATCACACTTACAACTCCTGTTTTCACATAGTTAACTTGGTAAAATTGTGTTTTCTCTTAACACACCTTTGCTTTGTCATCTCTTCTAAATTGATTGTTTCTCGATCCAATCGATTTGTTCAAGTGATATATCATTCTACATAGGGATTGTATTCTTTTTTCCTTCAATTTTGTTCTTGAGGGGGCATGATCACAGGTAAAATCATTCAAATTCTTGGTCAAAGGCATTAAAATGACTTCATCATCAAAAGATTAGGGGCATGGCAGTTTTCCTTGATCAAGTTGGGACTGTTGGATAGAAGTTTTCAGCTCTCACAAGCTAGATATCTATGTCTAGATATTCTAATATCCTTATTTAGCTCCTAGAATCTTTGTACTAACCTTTGCTCGATCAAGTTCAGAGTCGGTATTATCAATTCTCGTTCAATCAAGTTCAAAATTGGTATCTTTAAGATCTTTGTCTTATTGACCTTTGTTCGATCAAGTTCAAATTCAATACTATCAGTCTTAGTTCAATCAAGTGCGAGACTAATCTCATCAGACATTTCATTCAATCAAGTGCAGAATTTTCAAACTTTCTGAAGTCAAAATCAAACATTCTTTGAATCAATGCACTACTCGCACATCAATTCAAAGAGGGGAAAATGTAACCACCCTAGTTTGGTCTGCTATGACCAGAGACCCTATTTTCCCTAATGTTAGAGTATTATTACTCTTTTTCGGCTTATGCTTTCACTTAGGTGCATATAATTAATACTTTATATTAATTATATTGCGCATCCTAGCTTTTAGGTTTAGGGTTTGTTCACCTTTATAAGGTCAAACTTTGTAATCTCTTTTCATTAATTCAGATTATATTTTCGCTCTCTCTTTCTGAGCAACTTCTGAGTTCTTCAACTTTTTCATTTTTTGCTTCTACTTTGTATCAGGTTCTTGCATGCAGGTGTATTCGGGGTCTGTGGATTTGCATGTTTGCAAAATTCTACACCTAAGTGTGATCATACCCCTAATTATTTCAAGACAATTCCTCAATTAATTGGCATAATTCATTTAAATCAAATTTAATTTCAAAGTGATCTTATCACTAATTTATATTAATTTCCTTAGCCAATTAAATCAAAACAATTAAATGCATGGATAAGGTAATTAATTAAAAGGAATTAAATAAATTCCCTAATTACAACTCCTCACTTCCAAAATGGAAATTCAATCCATTAGCTAATGAGAGTTAAATCACTTGGATCACCTCACATGGATCACCAAGGATTCAATCTCCACCTCTCTTCACAAATCAATCCCGACCTCTCATTCCTCAAATTCTTCTATAAAAGGAATGAATTTTGAGCTCAATGGGCCCCTAATTTTAGAATTTCATTTGCAAACTTACGTTGTCCTAACTTCTTAATGCATTTCAGCTCAAATTCTTAGAATTGTTATAATCTTTCATTTGGGAGCTCTAAAATGATATTTGTTTGAGCATTTAGATTGCATTCTTAAAATCTTCCATTCTAAGCATGAATGTGTCATTGATTTATGCATAGTCTCAGGGCAAATTATAGCATATTTCATACTCTCCTTAGATAGGGAGAAATATGTCAATTTTAGTGATGTATATGTGCTTTTCCTTTGTTATTTCATGTTTATCTCATTAATGCAATGACATATTGAAGTGTTGTGTTGCATCTTGCAGGTCCACAAAATATACACACAAGTGTATGGACCTCTAGTGAGTGATCGATCTTTGCCCCTTTTTCATCATTTTAAATATTTTTTAGGTAGATTTGATTATTTTTAGCATCAATTTTAGCTATTTTTTTCCATTTTATTGAGTTTTGTTGCCTTTGTAATTTCTTTCATTTTTTCTGCACATTCTTTCATTGCCTATTGAAGGCATTATATTTTTCCATTAATATATATAAGGAAAAACATGATCTACACCATTGGTCTATACTACACCGACAAACAAGGCACAACACTACTTGACACCAAGGTTACCCAATAATGCCAAGTACAAAGCATCCTGACAAACACTATTTAGTGTTATCTGATGACAAAAAGGACAAGGGAACCTGATGAGTGACCAACAGTACAACCCGATGAAAAAACAAAAAGAGGAACTCGATAGATGAAGGGAACCCAACGATCAGTTCAACAAAGGAACGTCGATAGACTTTCCGTTCAACCCGATGAGCAAGAACCGAGAGTCAGTTACATCCTGCAAAAAGTGTATCTGACTTTCCACGTCAGATAAAATATTGAAGTTGTATATTTAGCTTCTTGTTGTTGGAAATATTCAGGATTAACAGAGTTACTGAGAGGGGAGGGGTGAATCAGTAACACTTAAATCTTTTAATACATTTCTGCACTTTTATATTCTTTAACCATTCATTCATCTAATCTACTGC
>MU226815.1:519621-530597 GCA_018584345.1 Thuja plicata
AAAGCAATGTAATTATTATTGTTTTAATCAGTTCAACTATTTTAAAACATGCAAACTAAAGGATCAAGGTCAAGTTGTATACCTTGGATCAAGAGTTAACATTGTAATGCGTGATTCTAGAATAGGTAAAATACTTGTATAAATAGATGCTCAATCTATTGTGAACATGTTGTTCGATGAATATTGTAGCCACTGAGAGCATATAAGGATCAGACAAGAGAATTCATACAGAAGGACAAAAAAGGATCAAATCAGTTTCAAGAACAGAATACAGGCTACCGACAGGAAGTTAAAAGGTATTAATCAATCACTATAGGTGATATTCATATTATGAGAGATTTAATGAATCTGTGATCAACAATTATAGATTGCATATAGTCAGGTCAAAAATATTGTACTCATTCTAACAAGTGTAGTACACTTAAGAAATCCTTTCAAGAAAGGTGGACCTAACAGTCCTATTGTAAATCTCTTAACTGAGTGCACACTTCATTAGTGTTGCTAAAAGATCTTAACAAAGTAGATCTTAACATGTATCCACTTTAATACTCCTAACAGGGTATATCATCAGAAGTGATCAATTGTAAGCCTTTACCAGCTCCCTTCCATTTTGCCGATAGTGAAGTTTTGTGGGTGCCATCCCCACCACAGTTTTTACTTCCTAACAGGAGTTTTCTGTGATATTATATCTTGTGTTATGTGTTTATTACTTTCATGAATGTTTCTATGAATGTTGAAAAAAATTAAAGATTATGAATTAATATTACATGCATAACAAAGAACATAAAAAATGGTTGGTAATACAGTAAAGAATGATTACTAATGATCAAAGGTGAAAAGTGTTAAAAATTTTAGAGGTATTGATTCACCCCTCTACTCTCAGTACTACTTCCCACTAATCCCAACAATTGGTATCAGAGCTAAGTCTCTTCTTGGAAAGATTAAAGGCTTAAGAGCAAATATCATACAATGGAGAAGTAAAAACTTAATAAGAATATTGAGAATAAAATTTTTGAGATACAGATGTTCTATGAACAGTATAAAGAAGCAAGAGTCAAGATGAGAGAACTGTTGAATGAGAGAAAAGGTATGGCAACTCGGAGTAATGAAAAATATTATCAAGAAGAAGAGATTCCATATTTCTTTGAGTCTTAAGGATCAAATACAAGTAATGCATCAAATACATTAGAAGAGAATGTCACAAATCTAAAGGAGATCAATTAACATCTGACAGAGCAAATAAATATTTGCAAATCAGTCAAGAGACTGAGATGGTAAGAATTATTGATGTGATGAGTTCTGCTAGACAAGTTGAAATAGAACGAACACTAGCTATTGATGACATTAGGAAGATTATAGAGAAGCTACAAGAAAAGGAGTTAGAAATTCAAAGACATGCTAAGCATCACCATGAGATTACAAATCAAAGTATTCTTATGAGTCAAGAAGCAAATGGAATGAATATAGAACTCATTGAAAGAGTACAAGCTATCGGCGAACTAAAATAAGAGAATGAGAAACTAAAGCATGAGGTTAGAGTTCAACAACAACATAATTAAATTATCAGAAAGGCTGAAGAAAGAAATAAAAGAATGGATGAATTTCTTGAAGGACAATGGAGATTCAACAACAACAATGGTCTAGGCTTTACTAAAAATGGAGAATCATCAAATCAAGCCAATCCAAAGAATTCCTATGAAAATCCAAGACCAAGAAAGCTAACATGCGAACACTATGGAAAGAAAGGCCACACATCAAATGTATGCCAAGGAAAAATGAAAGGTATTCCTAAATCTATATCTTTATTCATAGGATTCTATTATAAATGTAACAAGAAAGGACATAAAGCATATGAATGTAGGTCTAAGATGGATCAACCAAAGAAGGAAACCTACATGGAAAAATACTGTCCTACATGCAAAATGAATGGGCACACAAGTCTTGAATGTTGGAAAAATAAAAAAGGCAAGCATGGAAGCCTAAAGTTCAAGAAACTCCCTATCAACCAAAGAGAATCAGTAATCAATATGTATGGGACTACAGTACATGGATAAATTGTAAAACATGTCGTAGATATGGTCACATTGATGAAAACTACATGAGAGCATGGACCAAAAGGTCTAGAGGCTGGAAAAACCCAAGAATGGCATGCTTACATTGTCACAAAGTTGGTCATCTCAAGAAAGATTGCAAAGACCGAATGATAGAGACAAGCATATATCCCAATGGAAACAACAGTGAAGATATCCAGAGGGCTAGAGACAAAATGTGGAGAAAAGCTTCAAGCAATGATGAAGTTGGACCAAGAAATGCAAATGGTGACACCCCATCCAATGGATCCATTGACATCACCACCCCCACTTAAGGTGAACAAGTAAGTATGGAACTGCACTACACCAAGTCATATTTTGCATCATTTCCATTATACAATTGATAGATAGTCAAAACATGCATGAATAAAGATGCATATTATGTTACTTGTTACAATTATGAGAAATCAACCTTGTCGGTAAACACATACCGAAAATCATCAGTGAATATAAAGGATGAACTGTCTACACTTACCGAGAATTTTTTGTCAACACATAAAATGGCTAAGTTGCTAATGTAACCCGACACCCATCAGTAAGGAAAAAAAGTTATAAAGTTATCATGACAGAACAGTGATATCCGTGAGTGAAAGAAAAAATATTAATAGCCATCCCGAGCATCCTAAAAACACCAACGATGATTTTGAAAGTCTTCTCGACGAACTCCATCTTCATGACCCGATGAGTCATTGAGCAATTATGACACAATTAGGGAAAAAGTGTATAAATACTCGATGACAACACTTCATTTTGCACCTGTGATTTGAAGATAAAAAAATAGAGCAAAACCAGAGTGATAAAAGATTAGATAGCAGAGCGACCTCGACTCGATCCAGAACACAACAAATAGATCATTCACCAATTTCACGAATCGAAGTAAGTACCGAGGGCACCAAAGAACTTTGTTGTTATTCTCAAGAAAGCCCTAAATTTGAAAAATGATGGCAACCACTTCAAGAACTATAAAGATCAAGAATGATAAGAAGAGTATGGTTAGGTTGATAAAGAACAACACTTGTGTGGAACCAAAGTACAAGATATGTCCAGATATAGCATCACAACCTGATGAACCCGATGCATTTTCTAAGATTCCACCTAGGGTTTTGCTGATAGAAAAGGTAAGGTCCTAGATTCACTGCAAGATCACTGAAATAGGTGATCTGGGGATGGATGAAGCTTACAAGAAGCCGTGTGATGCAGAAGGGAACCTAAAGGAAGAGCACAAACACTTAGAGGTTAAAGGGATAACTAATGCCCTATATTTCCCGAGGGACTTCAAAACTGACTAGATTAGGTTAGTTTTGAGTAGAATGCATGATCAGAGGCTATGGTTAGATCAACCTAAGAAAATAACTAAGGATGTCCTTCATGCTATCATTGGTTATCCAATAAATGACAAGCCTAAGGCACATAAGCATCCCTCCAGGAGAGAAGTTGAAAAGCTCACAAAATCTATGTGGGATAAGAGAGGTCTAAAAGTAAACACTATCACCGACGAGGAACTAAGGTTTGGTGCATGGGTAATTGGCTACAAGATCTTCCAAGAAAGCATGCTTAACAACATTGCATCTACAACAGTAAGAACAACTTACAAGATAGAAAAAAAGGGAATTCAGATGGATCTATGTGAGATCTTGTTAAAGCAACTTGATGAGAACATGACAACAATAAGGTCTGCAAAGACTAACACATGTAAGTTTGGCTCAGTTATCATGTGTATATTTTTCTACTTTCAAGAATACTTTCCTTCAATAGGAAAAGTAAAGTGGGATACAACAAAACTAGTCACATTGCAAATCAGTGAACGTATTAAGTCACTAGGAGATAATTTTGATTCAGTTATGACTGCATACTTCCTTGAATTCAAGGAAAAGATGATGGAAAGAGTGAGGATCCCTAAGAAAATAATTGAAAAACATAGGGATGAGATATATTTTATGGTGGATACAAACTTCACCCACATAAAACCAGTTGTACCAAGAAGAACTTGGTTAGCCCCTCTTGATTATGAAATCAACATAGATCAAGCTAAAGATGCAATTGATGCATTGATCAATGAGAAAATTGACAGAAAAAAACCAAGGTTTGGCACTCATAAAGAGGCTAGGTCAAAGATAAAAAGAGGCCTATAAATCAAAAATATTGTCAACAAGAAGAATAAGATGGTTAAAAATCTTAAAAAGATTCTATCAATTAATGAGGGGGAACAAGAACAAATAGAGGAAACCGATGAATAGGGTACCATCGTTGAAGGGAAAGATGAGAACAAATCAGATTTTGAGGCAACTGAGTCTAATACACCTCCACCTCCTACAAAGAAATAGAGGACAAGGAGCCAAACTGCTAAGACCGATACCACACCTCTTAAGAAAGGTCAAGTAAGGACCTATAATCAAAAGTAGCCAACAAAGAAAACAAAGCAATAAATAGAGAAACAAACACCCACTAAGAGGAGGAAAAGAATGGTCAGGACTAAAGCTAACATTGAGGATTCTAAAGAGGATGAGCCTGATGTAGTGAAGAAATTTTTTAGAAATCAAACAATTGATGAGGCTACTGAATCTATTGCTACATCTGGCACCATGTATGATAAGAAAATCAGACAATGGGATACACTTAAACCAGAGGACCAAAATAAGATACAAGGGGAAATCATTAGGTCAATGGTAAAATTCAAATATGTACCAGCTGAATTTGTCAACCAAATACCCAAAGAGCTAGGTAACAGAATATCTCAACAATGGTCATATGCTCTACAAATCAAAAGAGAAGCAAGGGAGAGGGTACTTGTCACACTTATGCCTCTCGAATCTAATATAGAAGAAATTAAAGAAATAATGAAGAAGCACTCAAGAAAATTTGTAGCCAAGATAAGATCTTACAAAGTTCTAGAGGATAAGTTTATAGATCTAGACAAAATGACCGAGAATAAACGGAGACAACTCCTAGATCTGCCTGTAGAGTCAACAAGTCATGAGAATCAATTAATTCTCACCGAGACACCTCATGTTTAGGAGGAGAAAGATAAGGCAAGTAATAAGCACATTTCTTTGGACAATGTTGAAGATATGGAGCCAATAGATTTGGACAAAGTCATGGATGATCTTGACATTCAAGACATCACACATTATGACTCTGATAAGGATCCACAAAAAGCAGATGATGTAATATTTATGTCTCTTAAGGATCAGGAAAAGCAACAAGAGTTGAAGACAACAGGGCATAAAGAAATGAATGTTTCTGATGAGACATGGTAGGACACTTCAGTCATTGACATAAAATAACCAAACCCTGCAGAGAAAATACAAAAAAGATGAAGATGTCACTGCTCAAAAAGACCGAACAGACGAACAAGACACCACTCTAGATACAACACAAGCTAGCACACAAAGAAATATGCCAATATTGATGAAGGCCATCAATATACTAGAGGGTAATGAAGGATCTACTACAGAAGATACAAGCACACCCAAGGACAAGGGTGATGCAGAAGTGAAAGAAACCACAGATGACACAAAGGACACAACTGTAGAACAAGCTCCAACTAATGATTAGAAAGATAAGTCTACTCATCAAAGTAAAGATGAAGCAAAAAGGGTAGAAGAGGACACACAAAAAGAAAAGAGTGAAGAAGCAAAGAAAGATGAGATGGAGAAGAAAACAAAAGAAAAATTTGCAGAGACACCCAAGGTTTATGGAGAGACATCTTCACAAAACTGATAGGTGCACCCTGAGAAGATAACATAAGAAACATCTTCAACAAAGCCTTCACCAAGCACTTCAGAGAGGACAAATGAACTAGAAATGGTAGTTCATACATCTGTCCACACAAATCTCAAAGAAGAAGAAGAAGAGAAAGCATAAGAATCCAGTCACTTTGGATGAAATCATTGAGATTCTAGTTTGTGATCCCAGGACATTGGATCCAACTAAATTGACAAAGTATGCGAGACTTTGTGAGAGAAAAGCAATGCATGAAAAATTGAGAAAAGTCACAAAGGAAGCTAAGGTACTTGAAATAGCATGAGGCATACTTCAACAAATTGTACCAGATATAGATGTTGATCAAAAAGCCCCAATGCTTGATCAATTAGTGGTTCTCATAGATGCAATCACATCTCAGAACATAGATGCTGAGAAGGTCATGGAAGAAAGACTTGAATAGAAATATGAGTTCAAGCTAGCAGAAAAGATAAACCAAGAAGTGGCATTGCAAAAGGTAAATCTTTCTGAACTGGTTAGCACAATAGATCCAATAATCTCAGAAGCTATAACCTTAATACAAAATTTATGCATGCCAGATCAACTCATGAAGGAATATACCGACAAGATAGCACAAATAGATGTTGATCTTCAAAAAAGTGCACAAAGTCTCATGAGTAGTGAAGAGGCAATAAAATTGCACAATGGGCAACTCAAGCAAGCTCAAAATTTGAGACAAGACATTTAGATTGCAGAGACCAAGTTTAGAGATAAGGTAAATGAGCTTCAAGTACAACTCTTACCAACACTCTCACTATTGTAGCAACATATGATAGAGGCAAATACACTAATTTCCACCCTAGAAATGTCTGTCCTAGATAACATTTATGATATGCATGCACAGATAGAGCTAGAACACATGGTAATAGAACTACTGAAAGAAAAATGGGAGCAATTTCTCAAAGATATCAAGAACACCCACTCACATATTCTTGACACATTGTAAGTTACACATTTTTGTCACATTTTTGGCATCTTATAAGATGTACATTTTTGTCATGAGTATCAAATAAAGGGGG
The DNA here is from genome assembly GCA_018584345.1 of Thuja plicata. Classification (NCBI taxonomy): domain Eukaryota; kingdom Viridiplantae; phylum Streptophyta; class Pinopsida; order Cupressales; family Cupressaceae; genus Thuja; species Thuja plicata. The sequence goes on from MU226815.1 coordinate 526,493, forward strand.
AAGTGATATGTACATATAGTTTAGTTAGTATAAAGGGGGAAATGAGGTGTACAGTCAAACATTTGAAAGAACAAAGAAAAGGGAATGTATAGTACAGAGGAAAGTATACATGTACATATACTTATACTATACTGATGCATATAGTTAGGGGGAGTCATATAATGACAAAGATATATACATGGTGTACATACTAAGCACTTTAGTATTATGCACATATCAGTTTTTGATACTAATGCCAAAGGGGGAGATTGAAGGCATTATATTTTTCCATTAGTATATACAAGAAAAAACATGATCTACACCATCGGTCTACACTACATTGACAGATAGGGTACAACACTACCCAATGACAAGGTTACCTGATACTGCCAAGTACAAAGCATCTCAAAAAACACTATTTAGTGTTACCCAATGACAAAAAGGACAAGGGAACCTGATGAGTGACCAACAGTGCAACCCAACGGAATAGAAAAGAGAGGAAACCGATAGATGAAGGGAACCCAATGATCAGTTCAACAAAGGAACACCGACAGAATTTTAGTTCAACCGGACAACCAAGAACCGACAGTCAATTATATCCATCAAAAAGTGGATCTAACTTTCCACGTCAGATAAAATATTGAAGTTGTATATTTAGCTTCTTGTTTTGTTTTAAATCCATTATGCACGGAGAAAGCAATGTAATTATTATTGTTTTAATCAGTTCAACTATTTTAAAACATGCAAACTAAAGGATCAAGGTCAAGTTGTATACCTTGGATCAAGAGTTAACATTGTAATGTGTGATTCTAGAATAGGTAAAATACTTGTATAAATAGATGTTAAATCTATTGTGAACATGTTGTTTGATGAATATTTTAGCCACTGAGAGCATCTAAGGATCATACAAGAGAATTCGTGCAGAAGGACAGAAAAGGATCAAATCAGTTTTAAGAACAAAACACAGGCTGCCAACGAACAAAGAAAAGGTATTAATCAATCACTATAGGTGGTATTCATATTATGAGAGCTTTAATGGATCTGTGATCAACAATTATAGATTTCATACAGTCAGGTAAAAAATATTGTACTCATTCTAACAAGTGTATTACACTTAAGAAATCCTTTCAAGAAAGGTGGACTTTACAGTCCTATTGTAAATCTCTTAACTAAGTGCACACTTCATTAGTGTTGCTAAAAGCTCTTAATAGAGTAGATCTTAACAGGTCTCCACTTTAACACTCCTAATAGGGTAGATCATCAGAAGTGATCAATTGTAAGCCTTTACCGACTCCCTTCCATTCTACAGATAGTGAAGTTTTGTGGGTGCCATCCCCACTACAGTTTTTACTTGGGTGCCATCCCCACTACAGTTTTTACTTCCTAACATTATTTTTCTATGATATCATATCTTGTGTTATGTGTTTATTACTTTCATGAATGTTTCTATGAATGTTGCAAATAATAAAAGATTATGAGTTAATATTACATGCATAAGAAAGGACATCAGAAATGGTCGGTAATATAGTAAAGAATGATTACTAATGATCAAAGGTGAAAAGTGTTAAATTTTTTAGAGGTACTAATTCACCCCTCCCCTCTTAATACTACTTCCCATTAATACCAACAACCTATACCACATAATGTATCCTACAAAGTCTGTTTCATCACCTATGCTAGGGAATTATAGGCTTTTTTGTTACCTATGCCAATTGTTGTGTCATTTATATATATTAATATGTATTTGGAAATTTTGATGTTGCCCATGCAATATATTTCGTTGCCTGTGCTGCAAAATGTTTCCTATACACTATTATGTCACTTGCACATATTTTTGTGTCATCTATGCAATATTGTGTATTTCCTCTTGGTGTTTTATTTCCTATGCAAAATAAAATGTCGCCTACACCCAAAAGTTGCATTTTTTCATTTTGTGGATTGCCAACAAAGTTTTTAATTTATTTCTTGATTCAAATGATGTTGATGATGTTCTTAGATAGGTTGTTGATGTTTTGATGTTGTTTTAAAGTCTTAGAGATGTTAGTGTTAATGTTTGTATCTTCAGTCGTATGATCATTAGAATACATACAATATATGTTGATTAATAATATAATATAAATTTTATATTATTATTAATCACATGAAATTTAATATTTAATATTAAATTATTATTAATTAATAATTGATTGATGAAACATTATAAGATTGATTAAATTATAATTAATGGGAAGAGTCATGTCCTTTCTTATAAATAATAATGAATAGACATGTCCCATGAAGGGACATGTCTCTCCTATCCCCATTCCCAATATAAATGAAAGAGAGATTGTTGCATTTGGAAAATAAATACAACATAAAGTGTTATTACATTTGCAGCTATCCTAAAAATATAACATGGTATCAGAGCTAGACTGAAAATGTAAGAGAGTAGTTTGTTGATGGTGAATGTGTAAGTGTCTCAGAAAATACAGTCTCAGTAAAATGACCATATCTCACAAATTGACCGTTGTATTTTACTAAATTTTGGATATTTTAGTGAAAAAATGAATTTCAGAGAACTCACCAAAGCAATTAGAGAGAAATTATTGCATTCAAAAGTTATGACAGAATGTGTACGGGTCTATATGAAATTCTTGAAAGCAAATTTCATTAAAGAGATATATTAATTTGTTATGACTGTGTTCAAACATTAACAAAGAAGAATGTATTCAAGGAAGTGTGTCTCTTTCTAGAAAGAAATAATTAATTATAGAGTGTCACCTCTCTTGTAGCAATCAATTTATTTCATAAGAAGACATGAGAATTGTTCAACAATATAAGAGTGGGAATTGTACATTGTGTGGGGAGAATAATAACCAATGTTACATTTTCATGTGAACTATGCTTAATGTGGGGGATAATTCAAAGGGGATATGTCTTTGAAATAATATGATTAGGTGTTTTATGATTTTATGTATATGGACCTTGATTGAAGCAACTTGTGTCAATGATGTTGATGCATAGATAAGTATTTGTTATCTTTGAATAGTACATTTATCTACTCATTATAGTCTCTCTCTAATCTGTATTTCTATACGTATTGATAAGATCTATTTGTCTTGATCTTTTTCTAGAGATGCTCTTGCAAGAAAGAGAAGATTAGATTCAGAGGGAGTCTAACTCTTTAGAGGTAACTTTGGATGAGGAGCTAAAAGATTGATATCAGACTCAGAGGGAGTTTGACAATTCATCTTAAGCAATCTTGGATGATCAACATATTGATATCTGCTCAATGAGTTCTTCCCTATGAAAGAAGTTCGAGGTGAAATCCCTTGTTTTCACCCTCTGTGCTGAGGCATGATGGATGTCATGTGTTTGACTCCATATTTTTTAATGGGCCTGTCCCCTATGTAAATCATTAGGAAGTGACGACTTCCAAATGATTATCATTTGTATTTGTTAAAGTTATTGAAAGGTGATGATCTTACAATAACTTGATCTACTATTGTGATAGACATCTTGTGATGGCTGAAATAGATCATGATAGATGGAAACTTCTATTGTGATAGCCATATTGTGATGGCTGAAATAAATCATGATAGATGGAAAATTCTACTATGATAAGCATCTTGTGATGGATGAAACATATCATGATAAATGACATCTTCTATTGTGATAGACATCTTGTGATGGCTGAAATAGATCATGATAGATGGAAACTTATATTGTGATAGACATATTATGATGGCTGAAATAGATCATGATAGATGACTACTTCTATTGTGATAGAAATCTGTGATGCCTGAAATAGATCATGATAGATGGATTCTTCTATTGTGATAGAAATATTGTGATGGATGAAATAGATAATGATAGATGGAATCTTATATGGTGATAGACATCTTGTGATGGCTGAAATAGATCATAATAGATGATGTGCATGTTCTTATGGTAATTTCACATTACCTATAGGATATTTTTGAGTTATGGTGAATATCACAAGACTTGATATTCTTGGTTAGACCATATCTCTAATATCATATTGAGGTGATATCTAAAATACTTTTGAGTTATGGTGAATATCACGAGACTTGATATTCTTGGTCAGACCATATCTCTGATATCATATTGAGGTGATATCTAAAAT
>MU226815.1:530879-545074 GCA_018584345.1 Thuja plicata
AATTGTATTTTGATGAATTTTATCTTCCCTAACTAAGAGGGAGTGTTGATGTTTTGTGTAGCTATGGTAAGGGTCATAAGTGTTGACATGGGAGACCACTACACATTTTGTTTGATCATCCTCCCTATCTAAGAGGGAGTGTTAATGTTTGTAGCTTCAGTCGTATGATCATTAGAATATATATAATATATGTTGATTAATAATAATATAATATAAATGTTATATTATTATTAATCATATAAAATTTAATATTTAATATTAAATTATTAAATTATTCTTAATTAATAATTAATTGATGAAACATTATAAGATTGATTAAATTATAATTAATGGGAAGAGGCATGTCCTTTCTTATAAATAATAATGAATAGACATGTCCCATGAAGGGACATGTCTCTCCTATCCTCATTCCCAATATAAATGAAAGAGAGATTGTTGCATTTGGAAAATACATACAACATAGATTGTTATTATATTTGCAGCTATCCTAAAAACTTAATAGTTAGTATAATCAAGTAGTTGATATTATTTTGATGTCAATTCGATAGGGCAAATAGGTTGATGCTTTTCTATCCTCAAGATCTAGAGGATTGGAATTTGATATTCTCAATGAAATTGTTGCAATTCTCACTTGAGCAATTAGATAATAGGATAATTAATTGATGCTTGATGATCAACATGATGATTTTACTAAGTGATATATGTTTGACTTTAAAGTAGGTTTCCTATCAAAAATTGAATATGAGAAGTCAGTTTCCTACACTATTTGAGATGATTCCTAAGTTGTCACAAGCAGATCAATGTTTTATTGACATATGTGGTCCCTAGAATTTTCTTGATATGCCCTAGTTCTGTGTGAACCAAGGATTATTATAAACACTTTCCAAGAGATGAAATTATTACCATAGCACCTTTCATTTTCCCATGGGTGAGATGACCATCACCCCTAATGATGTTTATCATATTTTTCAAATTCCCATAATGGATGAGCTAGTATATTATGATCAGTTTTATGATGAAGAGGCATGTCGAAAAGTATTTGGGTATAATACGATTGGTGATTAGACTATTCAATGGAGAGTGATGAGGAAATTATACCATCCACTTCAGTTTTGGGGGAATTTATTGGTAGGTTTCTGATTCCAGACTAGAGAGCATGATAATTTTTTATTGGTTGGGGAAGGATCCTAGAGGATATGATTTCACATCCTCACAAATTTTCATGGTGAGGTTGTGTTTTGGCCCACATATATAGTTATTTACATGGGGTAGTGTATACGTGTAGTGCAACACTTTTGGCAAGGGTAGTGATTCTATAGGTATGGGCTTGGGAGAATCTCCAAATGACTAGACTAATTAGAGGTAGAGTGTGTGTAGTGAGACAACCTTATATTTATGCATATCATGGGATTATTGTCCAACCTCTTCTGGGAAAATTAGAGTATTGGAAACACATTCTTGATGACTTGGATGCATTTTTTTGGAGTACATATATCATATGTGAGCCTTGGGTAGGTGATTCGGCTAATGTTCCTTTCATGTTTATGTACTTGTGGTTGATTTTTAAGACTCCCTTTATCTTGGAGATATTTCTTTTAATGCGAGTTTTATGGCAGTTTGGATGAGCACAAGGGATTCCACAGGGCCTTGCAGTCTATGCCCTAGTGTAGGAAAAGAGATCATTATGGGGGCCATGTGTTAAGTATAAGACTACTTTTGATGAGATTGGGGGACTTATTCCTATGTTATAGGACTATAGATAAGATACACTAGATGCAAGGACTACAAAATATTATGTACAATGGTTTACAATGTATCCCTTTCTGAGATTCACAAATGCAGTAGAGCCAGTACTTGATATTGATGATCCTAATTTATATGGTTTTTATGATGATGGTGATGGGGGAAATTGACAATAGAGGGGTTATTGGGTTTAAGGAGGCAGAGCGGGAAGTCCCCGAGGTGTCAGGGTAGGTAGATCTCGGAGATCTTCTCCTAGTGTGATACAAGGGAGAAGTGGAGTGGTTATTGTTGTTGTCTGAGGTTTGGGTGGTCACAAAGGATAGGATGGGAAAGGTGGTGGTTGGGTTTGTGGATAAGGTGGTGGTAGAGACGGTGGTCAAAGAGGAGGTCATGTCTAGGACCCTATTAGATAGATTAAAATTATAGTTCATAGATGGGTAGCTCACAGACCACGTGTAGTGAGATAGGGTAGACAACCTATTGCCATAGATGTTTGAGTTCCTCCTATTGCTTCTAAGGTTCCCATGGTTCCTGCTGCTCCTAGCTAGGATATTCATATGTTGCATGAAGGGATGCTAGTACTATAGGGATAGATTTCATAGGACATAAGTATGATTCAGAGTTTAGCCACAATGGTAGACCATATTCACATTGCTATGAAAGTTTAGGCTAGCAAGGCACCCACTCATATAGGGCCATAGGTACCTAAAGATCCCTCACCAAGACCACCAAGTGATCTAGGTGCTAATTCTAGTGGTGGTCCTCCTTCAAGTGCATGTCCAGATATAGATACAGGTGGTAGACAAAGTTATAATACACTTGTATGATCATATTTTGAGCATGATTATTGATGTAACTTTAATTCTTGATGTACTATAATTTCATACTTTGTAGATGTGCTTTTATGGACATTTGATATATCTCTCTCACCCTTCCTTATATTTATTATTTTTTTCTCCTTTGATGTCATTATATACTGGACTTTATGATTTTTGATGATCTATATGTATGATGCAGATGGATATAGTTCTATATGGTTCTATTTATGTGTATGATTTGGTATTTTATATGCAAGATGTATGGATGCAGTTTACTATACTCTTTATGGCTTATGTATGGATGCACATGGATATTGATTGTATAGTTAACCTAGATGCTTAAATGGATGAATTACTTAGATGGATAATGTATGCTTATATGATGATTTATCTTTATAGATTCAATCTATTGATGTAATGATTTATTCTTTTATATGATGATGTAATGCTTGTGTACATGTAATGCTATGCAATAATGATGTGATGCAATGAATAATGTTAATGAACCTAATATTTTAATGATTTATGAAATGCAATTAAATAAGTTGAAATGTACCTAAATGATAATGACTAATGGATAATAAATGCACCTAATTGATAAGGACTAACCTAATTGATAATGAAATAATGCTAATGAATGATGATATTCTTATAAATGATGTAACGATTAATGTATGATTTTAATATGGAAATGAAATGTACCTAATAATAATGATTAATAATTTACATAATAAAATGTCATTACTTAAATGAATCTAAATGGAAATGATATGCATTATTTTTTGTTAAAGTCTAATATATCATGCCTAAACAAGAATTTTGATGATTTGACTTGGATTGTTGAGTCCCCCTTCCTTGAGAAATACCATACTAATTACCAATGCAAGATTTAATCTAACATGAATACAATATGAAAAATTCTACTAAATAGTTTTCCTTTTTCATCGGATCAATTTCTTTTTCTATTATCATCATTGAGATTTTTGGTGGATCATTGAAATTGGTACAACCTTCACTAGTTAGATTTTCAACCATGATGATATGAATACCTCTTTCGTCAGATTCATTGTTGCACGTGGATCTTGGTATTAAGGTATGAAAAAACTAAATGGCCTAGGTATCCTTTTGTGTAAATAGGAAAATATTTAATCCATTTCATATGAAAATTTCCTCGATGATTCTTTGATGATCACGTCTTTAAAGAAATATTTGCGTACTTCTATGAATCAATCTTACAAGCATAAAACCAAGAAAATATCATGCTTCATCATTTTTCCTCTCGTCTGTAGATATCCTTGAGTCTCTAAAAGGACATGTCAAAAATCAATAAACACACATTTGAATATATTTTCCTTTTTTATTTTATCCATATTTTAAGAAAAAATTCATCCATTTTTACCATTTTGATCCAATTTATATATTGTTTGAAATTGGATTTGATGTGTTACTTTTGATTTTGGTTGAATGTTTGGATGTTTGAGATCTGATGTTATGAACTGATTGAAAACTTAAAATGTAATCATTCTTGATCTTGGTTAAGTGTGTTTTCTTTCTACTTGTGTCTGTCTCAATGATGATCTCATGAAGTTTGGATTTTGCCACTGGTTTTATTTTGACGACGATAATGGACTAAGACCATTTCCAAACCATGATAAAAGATTGCTTGGATGAATGAGCTATGAAAATTTGAGGGTTTATTATGACTATGTACATGGATGATGAAATGAAGCTAGATATATACAAGGATGAAAAAAATGCAAATGCAATGCTTGATAGATGAAGGAACCCGACTTAAAGAAAGTAGCGCATGTTTACCAGGTTTTCACTATTTGCATTTATTGAATTTTTTCTGTCTTTTCTTTTATTCTTTTTCTATTTCTTTTTTCTTATTATCAAGGTGCCTATTTTCTAGGTTTTCACCAAGATAATGATTTCGTTAGGAAATTTTCCATTTTTTTTAAATTTCTTTAGGATCCATATGTAGTGTTTTTTGACTTTTTCAGGTTCACGTTTTGTTGTACAAAATGATGCTCTTTTAGCTGATAATATTTCAACTGATTAGCTATAGAACCTCTTAATATGAATGTTATTTATAGGTTCTTCATATTCTTTTCCCTCACATGTGGCTAACTTATAATTCCTTGTTCCATAAGATGATGTGATGAAAAAGGGTCCCATCCAATTTTCTTCAAACTTGCCTTTCTTTTCCCTTTCTTGTTGACTCTTTGGGATTTCTCTTTGAACAAGGTCACCAACACAAAACTCTCTAGGTTTGATCTTTTTATTGCATTTCTTTGACATCCTCTTTTGATATACTTTTAGGTGATCATATTCTTGGTGTTGACGTTCCTCAAGAAATTCTAATTCTTGCAACCGAGAAACTCTATAATCTTCATCGGTCAATATGCCCTGTAATTAGGAAACTCTAAGTGATGGTATTTATACCTCCAAAGGTAAAAATACTTCATCTCCATAGACTAATGAAAAAGGTGTAGCTCTAGTAGGTGTTTTGATGCTAGTTCTATAATCCAATAATGTTGGATTTAACTAGATATGTCAATCTCTACTTGATTCATCAATTGCCTTTTAAAGAATTTTGGGGATGTTTTTATTTGAAGGTTATGCTTGTTCATTCCCTTGTGGGTAATAGATAGAAAATAAATGTTGAATGATATAATTTTTTTAACATAACTCTTTCACATATTTGTTCTTGGATTGTCTCCCATTACTGTTATAATGGCATGTGGGATACCATATTTGAAAATTATATAATTCAATATGAACATTGAGATTTTTTTTCCTATGGTAGTTGATAAAGGTACAAATTTAACCCATTTGGTGATATATTTTGTTGTTGTAATGATGTATTTGTGACCATTTGAGGAAGGAGGATATATCATTCCAATAACATAAAAATCCCCATTGATAAAAGGGCCAAGGTGTATTCAATTGATGTAATTCTTGTGCTAGCACATGTATCAGGTTCCCATGAAATTGACACTTTTGGAAATTCTTCACAAACTAGTATGAATCATTTTCCATAGTTGGCCAATAGTATCCCATCATAATGAGTTTCTTAGCTAAGGTAGATCTACTTGAGTGTGACCCACAAATACCCTCATGAATGTCTTGCAAGGTTGTCTTTGATTTCTCACCATGTAAACATCTAAGAAATGCCCCATCAAGACCTTTATGATACCATGGGGATTCAGGACCAACAAGTAGACATATACATTGAGATTCAAGATGATCATAGGCAGGTCTTACCAGTTCTTCCATGAAGAACTCATATCTTACATTCTGGTCAGGTACTTGTAGAAGTGAATCCAATGTTGCCATTGTGTATGCTACTTTGTTCTCTACTCTTGGAATTTTTTCAAAGGTGATCATCACAAAATACTTCTTAAGATCATCTAAAATTTTCTTATAAGGCATCAATTTGTCATCTTTGGTTTGATACTCGTCATTTATTTGTTTAATGACCAAGTGTGAATCTTCATAGGTTTGCAACTTTGTAATTATCCATTCTAAATCCATCTTTATCCCAATCACTAATGCTTCATATTCGGATATGTTATTGGTGGATGGTAACAAAATTTTGTACAACTTTGGTATAGTATAACCTTGAGATGTGATGAAGAGAATCCCTACCCCAAGCCATGATGATTATATGACCCATCAAAATAGAGTTTCCATATTTGAGGAATAACTGTAAGAATGGTTGCATTAGGAACTTCTATTTACATTGGTGTATCACTTGATATAGGTGCCTCTTCTAGTTGATATACTATAAATTGGCCTTTTATTTCTCTTTGGTCCACATATTATATATAAAATTGAGTTAGAACCATAACCCATTTGGCTATTCTTCATGTTAGAGATGATTTACTAAGAATATATTTTAAAGGATCTATCTTAGAAATTAACTTGACTTGATGTGCTAGAATATAATGTCAAAGTTTTTGGGAATCAAAAACCACCGCTAGACATGATCTTTCTATAAAGGTGTATTTATTTTCAAACTTAAACAAAGTCTTATTGATGTAGTAAATAGCCTTCTCTTTTCCTTTCTCATCTTCTTGGGCTAACAAAGCTCCTAATGAATTCTCCATTGCTAAAATTTAGAGTAAAAAATATTTTTCGGGTGTTGGAGCCATTAGTATTGGAGGATTAATAAAATATTTCTTCAAAAATTAGGAGGCCTCATAACACTTGGAATCCACTTATAGGAAATGTCTTTCTGGAGAAATTTCAAGAAAGAGTGACATTTTTCTGCTAGTTGAGATATAAACCTTCTAATTGATTGTAGTCTTCCTTGCAATGATCTTAATTGATCTATATTTCTTGGAGGTACCATTTCCATAATGGCCTTTAATTTTGTTGGATCAACTTCAATTCCTTTTTCTAATAGAATATACCCAAGAATTTTACCTGATTTTACCCCAAATGCACATTTCTTTAGGTTTAGCCTAACCTTGATTTTTTCAAGCCTTGCAAAGATTTTATCTAATATTGGTAGATGTTCTTCTCTTGTATGTAATCTAGCTAAAATATATTCTACATAATCCTCCATAGAGGTATGAATCATGTCATGGAAAATTGAAGTCATGACTCTTTGATAAGTGGATACAACATTTTTAAGACTAAAATGTTGAAGACAATTATTCAATTGTGTAGTGTCATTAATGTGACACAAATGTATACATAAATGTAGTAATGTTACACATATGTCTAAACCTAACCAAGCAGAGTCAGTGTATGTTGATCTCTCTTAGGCATTGAAGAAGACTCTAGTATCAACCAAGTAATTTTCAGTACTAACTAAGTTCACTCAGGCATTACAGTAAATTTAGTTTTAGCCGAGTAACGGTCGGACATCAAAGGATCACAGTGTTAACCAAGTTACGCATTTAGTTTCAACCGACTAACAACAGTTTACACTTTATGTTTAATTAGTTAATTGTAGCTGACAAACTTAAGTTTTATTATTTATTTGGAAAGGTATTCAAGCTGACTTAACAAGGGTTATCATATATATACATGGTCTATTGGAGATTTACTTCTGGCAGCTAGTTGATTGTATGTTTTTCGTTGATGACAACATATAATATACAACAGTGTTCTGTATGTACTTATCATAAAAGTGATATTAACCCTTGTGTGGTTATATTCATGTTGTAGAAATTTTGTTGACTCTTTGTTCATACACACAGGATCAAATTTGATGTTTGAGTTAAGTTGTGTTAGTCTGTATTGGCAGTTACAGTTTCTGGAGAGTATCTATTCAAATCTGATGTATTTACCATGTTTCTTGAGTTGCACCTATCTTCAGGATACACATGTGTATATTCATGATTAGTTATGAGTTAACCATGTTTGGCTAAGAGCTCCTATCATGTTTCATCAGGATCGTGTTGTTTCAAATAATTTGGTGGAGCCAACTCAGTGAAGCCTCGCGTCTATTCAGTTCATGTTGCACAGTCTTAATTTGATTGCGTGGTTGATATGGCTGACTAAAGAAATAGTAAAGGGACTCCTTGAGCTGACAAAGATCACATCCTTTGGAGAAGATACTTATAGTAGTTCATTTGATGAATGCCAAGTGTGAATGATAAGAAAAGAGACAGAAAAGATACAAAGCAGAATATCAGTCAAGTTTCATTCATCAAGGATCTATGTGAAGAAGCAATGGAAGATTACATTACATTAGAATTGATCAAGACATCAGGTCTACTCTATATTTCATCATCAGATATAGTGCATATCTGTTCTACAGAAGGTTGTAGCCTTCACCATTGAAGCAATGAGCTTTTGGACAATCAGTCCTCACCCTTAACAGGGTTATTTGTAAAAGACTCCTAACAGGGCCAGACCCTTAACCAGGTCACTATACTTATTGCATTGTGAAGAACAACTCCTAACAGGGTTGCAAGATCTTCTAACAGGGATTATTATAAACAAGTATAGTTCATTGTGGGTGCTAATTCCCACCGGGGTTTTTGCAATTTGGTTTCCCCGTAACCAAATTGTGGTTTTATCTAAATGTGTATTTACTTTATGGTATTCTAGAATTAATAAGAGAAAAGAATTAAATTAGTTGATAACTAATTCACCCCCCTCTCAGTTATCCTTTGGGACTATTCTAACAATTGGTATCAGAGCCAAGTGCCTTGAAGAGAAAGCCTAATGGCTTAAGGTAGATTAGATGGAATACTTTAGAAAAGAGGGTCCTAAGTTCGATGGATAGAACTATCTAGATTGGAAGAACAAAATGATAACACATCTACAGTGTGTTGGTTTTAATATCTTTGAGATAGCCACACAAGAAGTTTCTATTCCCTCTCTAAAATTCCTTGCAAAATATGATGCTACTAGTAAACAAAAGGATACATTCATAGCTAATGCAATTGCCAAAGAAGCCCTTATAAGTGCACTATCTGACAGTGAATTCTCTAAGATCAAGAAAGTAGACAAGGCATACATAATATGGAAGTATTTAGAAGGCATGTTTGAAGGAGATATCCAAGCAAAGAATGCACGCAAGAAAACATGGAAAAAGAAATACAATAATCTTGAGATGTTACCTGAAGAGAGCATTAGATCCTACAATCAGAGGATAAATGAAGCAGTTTCTGGAATTAGAAACACTGGTGGAGAAATTTCAGAAGAAGACATAACGGACAAGCTAATGACTACATTGACAGCAAGCTATGAGAGCAAGATCAATATTCTAGATGAAACCATGCAATTTTAAAAAGAATTCAAGAGAGAGAGAGACTTCGATCAGTAAAATCTTTGCATTTGAGATATCAATATTGAAGACAAAACCCAAAAGTGAAACAACCTTCAAAGCATCAATACATGGTAAGAAAACTTTACACATTTCAAATGAGAAAGAAGAAGTTGATGAAGAACTAGTAGAAATTATTGCCATGATTGCTAAAAGAGAAAAGAAAGGCAAAGGAAAGTATGAAGGACAACTTCCATTCAAATTTTTTTCATGCAACAAGATCAGTCACTTTGCATCCAAGTGTCCCACAAGAGTCAAGAAGTTTAGATCTGATTACAAACCTAAATACAGAAAGGAATGCTACCATGTTGAAGAAGGTGTAATAGATGAAGATTCAGGAGAGGATGAAATTATATTCGTTGCCATTAAAGACATGGAAAAATTTCTTGAGGAAATGGACATTGAAGATCAAAAGGAAGCACAAGAGTTAGCCCTAATTTCCAAAGCAGACATCAGAATTTATTGGATCATTGACAACGGATGCTCTAACCACATGATAGGTGATAAAGATAGATTTGTTCATCTAGACAAGGACAAAGGTGGTATGGTTAGATTTGGAGATAACACTCCTAAACCTATCATATGCAGAGGATCTATCACCCTGGATGGAAAGAACAAGACATATTTCTTGGATGAATGAGCTATGAAAATTTGAGGGTTTATTATGACTATGTACATGGATGATGAAATGCAGCTAGATATATACAAGGATGACAAAAATGCAAATTCAATGCTTGATAGATAAAGGAACTCGACTTAAAGAAAGTAGCGCATGTTTACCAGGTTTTTACTATTTGCATTTATTGAATTTTTTCTTTCTTTTCTTTTATTATTTTTCTATTTCTTTTTTCTTATTATCAAGGTGTTTGTTTTCCAGGTTTTCACCAAGATAATGATTTCGTTAGGAATTTTTCCATTGTTTTTTTATTTCTTTAGGATCCATATTTAGTGTTTTTTGACTTTTTCAGGTTCACTTTTTGTTGTACAAAATGATGCTCTTTTATCTGATAATATTTCAACTGATTAGCTATAGAAACTCTTAATATGAATGTTATTTATAGGTTATTCATATTCTTTTCCCTCACATGTAGCTAACTTATAATTACTTGTTCCATAAGATGATGTGATGACAAAGGGTCCCATCCAATTTTCTTCAAACTTGCCTTTCTTTTCCCTTTCTTGTTGACTCTTTGGGCTTTCTCTTTGAACAAGGTCACCAACACGAAACTCTCTAGGTTTGATCTTTTTATTGTAGTTCCTTTACATCCTCTTTTGATAGAATTTTAGGTGATCATATTCTTGGTGTTGACGTTCCTCAAGAAATTCTGATTCTTGCAACCGAAAAACTCTATAATCTTCATCTGTCAATATGCCCTGTAATTAGGAAACCCTAAGTGATGGTATTTATACCTCCAAAGGTAAAAATACTTCATCTCCATAGACTAATGAAAAAGGTGTAGCTCTGGTAGGTGCTTTGATGCTAGTTCTATAATCCGATAATGTTGGATTTAACTAGATATGTCAATCTCTACTTGATTCATCAATCACCTTTTAAAGAATTTTGAGGATGTTTTTATTTGAAGGTTATGCTTGTTCATTCCCTTGTGGGTAATAGATAGAAAATAAATGTTCAATGATATAATTTTTTTTACATAACTCTTTCACATCTTTGTTCTTAGATTGTCTCCCATTACTGTTATAATGGCATGTGGGATACCATATTTGAAAATTATATAATTCAAGATGAACATTGAGATTTTTTTTCCTATGGTAATTGATAAAGGTACAAATTTAACCCATTTGGTGATATATTTTGTTGTTGTAATGATGTATTTGTGACCATTTGAGGAAGGAGGATATATCATTCCAATAAAATGAAAAACCCCATTGATAAAAGGGCCAAGGTGTATTCAATTGATGTAATTCTTGTGCTAGCACATGTATTAGGTTCCCATGAAATTGACACTTTTGTAAAATCTTCACAAACTAGCATGAATCATTTTCCATAGTTGGCCAATAGTACCCCATCATAATTAGTTTCTTAGCTAAGGTAGATCTACTTGAATGTGACCCACAAATACCCTCATGAATGTCTTGCAAGGTTGTCTTTGATTTCTCACCATGTAAACATCTAAGAAATGCCCCATCAAGACCTTTATGATACCATGGGGAATCAGGACCAACAAGTAGACATATACGTTGAGATTCAATATGATCATAGGTAGGTTTTAATAGTTCTTCCATGAAGAACTCATATCTTACATTCTAGTCAGGTACTTGTAGAAGTGAAGCCAATGTTACCATTGTGTATGCTACTTTGTTCTCTACTCTTAGAATTTTTTCAAAGGTGATCATCACAAAATACTTGTCAAGATCATCTACCATTTTCTTATAAGGCATCAATTTGTCATCTTTTGTTTGATACTCATCATTTGTTTGTTTAATGACCAAGTGTGAATCTTCATAGATTTGCAACTCTGTAATTATCCATTCTAAATCCATCTTTATCCCAATCACTAATGCTTCATATTCGGATATGTTATTGGTGGATGGTAACAAAATTTTGTACAACTTTGGTATAGTATAACCTTGAAATTTGATGAAGAGAATCCATTCCCCAAGCCATGTTGAGTATATGACCCATCAAAATAGAGTTTCCATATTTGAGGAATAACTGTAAGAATGATTGCATTAGGAACTTCTATTTACATTGGTGTATCACTTGATATAGGTGCCTCTTCTAGTTGATATGCTATAACTTGGCCTTTTATTTCTCTTTGGTACACATATTCTATATAAAATTGAGTTAGAACCATAACCCATTTGGCTATTCTTCATGTTAGAGATGATTTAATAAGAATATATTTTAAAGGATCCATCTTAGAAATTAACTTGACTTGATGTGCTAGAATATAATGTCAAAGTTTTTGGGAATCAAAAACCACCGCTCAAACTTAAACAAAGTCTTATTGATGTAGTAAATATCCTTCTCTTTTCCTTTCTCATCTTCTTGGGCTAACAAAGCTCCTAATGAATTCTCCATTGCTAAAATGTAGAGTAAAAAATATTTTCTGGGTGTTGGAGGCATTAGTATTGGAGGATTAATAAAATATTTCTTCAAAAATTAAGAGGCCTCATAACACTTGGAATCCACTTATAGGAAATGTCTTTATGGAGAAATTTCAAGAAAGAGTGACATTTTTCTGCTAGTTGAGATATAAACCTTCTAATTGATTGTAGTCTTCCTTGCAATGATCTTAATTGATCTATATTTCTTGGAGATCCCATTTCCATAATGGCCTTTACTTTTGTTGGATCAACTTCAATTAAGATATCCAATTAAGACATGTTTGAAGGAGATATCCAAGCAAAGAATGCATGCAGGAAAACATGGAAAAAGAAATACAACAATCTTGAGATGTTACCTGAAGAGAGCAACAAATCCTACAATCAGAGGATAAATTAAGTAGTTTCTGGAATCAGAAACACTGGTGGAGAAATTTTAGAAGAAGACATAATGGACAAGCTGATGACTACATTGAGAGTAGGCTATGAGAGAAAGATCAATATTCTAGATGAAACCATGCAATTTTAAAAAGAATTCAAGAGAGAGACTTCGATCAGTAAAATCTCTGCATTTGAGATATCAAGATTGAAGACAGAACCCAAAAGTGAAACAACCTTCAAAGCATCAATACATGGTAAGAAAAATTTACACATTTCAAATGAGGAAGAAGAAGTTGATGAAGAACGAGAAGAAATTATTGCCATAATTGCTAAAAGAGAAAAGAAAGGCAAAGGAAAGTATGAAGGACAACTTCCATTCTAATGTTTTTCATGCAAAAAGATCGGTCACTTTGCATCCAAGTGTCCCACAAGAGTCAAGAAGTTTAGATCTGATTACAAACCTAAATACAGAAAGGAATGCTACCATGCTGAAGAAGGTGTAACAGATGAAGATTCAAGAGAGGATGAAATTATATTCATTTCCATTAAAGACATGGAAAAATTGCTTGAGGAAATGGACATTGAAGATCAAAAGGGAGCACAGGAGTTAGCCCTAATTTCAAAAGTAGACATCAGAACTGATTGGATCATTGATAGCGGATACTCTCACCACATGACAGGTGATAAAGATAGATTTGTTCATCTAGACAAGGACAAAGGTGGTATGGTTAGATTTTGAGATAACGCTCCTAAACCTATCATATGCACATGATCTATCACCCTAGATGGAAAGAACAAGACAGATGATGTTCTTTATGTTGATGGATTACATCACAACTTACTAAGTGTTGTACAACTATTTGACAAAGGTTATCATTTGGAATTCAAAGACAATAAATGCATTATTAGAAACAAAGAAGGAGACATTATTGCATCAGGCTCAAAAACAAAAGGTAATGTTTTTCAGCTCAATTCAATTGTAAGTTGTCTTGCTGCAAAAGTAGATGACAGTTGGTTATGGCACAAGAGACTCTGTCATATCAATTTTGACAATATAGTAAAGATAAGAAATGTCAAGGAAATTAGAGACCTTCCAAGTATTGCAAGACCAGTTGACACAATGTGCAGGGAATGTGTTATGGGAAAGCATGTAAGGAGCTCTTTCAGAAGCAAGCATAACTCAGCTGAAAACAAATTAGACCTAGTGCATATAGATTTATGTGGTCCTACTCAAACACGATCATACTACGATAAAAGGTATTTCATTTTTTTGATGATTTTTCAAGGATGATGTGGGTTGCGTTCTTAAAGGAGAAGTCTGAAGCCTTTGAGAAATTCAAAATATTCAAAGCTAAGGTTGAGAATGAATTTGGAATAAAACTAAAATGTCTAAGATC
>MU226815.1:545539-575993 GCA_018584345.1 Thuja plicata
TGAGAAGTTCATGGTTCAAGAGAGGTACTATGAATATGCACCTATGATTGAGGATGAACCCAAGCCTAGCAGTAAAGACACTATTATTGAAGAAATGTTTGATTGCATTGATGTATCATGTAATGAAACTGAATCAAGCATAGAAGTATCACAAATTACAGATGAGGAAGTCACACCAAAAGTTCCAAAATTCTTAACTAGATACCATTCAAAAGATGATATCATTGGAGATCAGAGTAGTAGTGTTTTAACTAGATGTAAAGAAAAAGTTTAACAGTAGATGAAGAGGTATGTTTACTTTCACAGATTGAACCTTTAAGTGTTGAAGATGCTTGCAAGGATTTCGATTGGAAGAAAGCAATGGAAGAAAAATTAGATCAAATAATCAAAAATGATACATGGGAATTGGTTCCTAGACCCAGTGACAAAAATGTGATTGGAACAAAATTGGTATTCAGGAATAAGATGAATGAAGATGGTACAATGGTCAGAAACAAAGAAAGACTTGTGTGTAAAGGATATGCACAGGGGGAAGGAATAGATTACACTGACACATTTGCCCCTATGAACATAATAGAAGCCATTAAGTTATTCTTGGCCTATGCAACAATCAAAGACTTTAAAGTATACCAAATGGATGTCAAATGAGCCTTTCTGAATGGTGACTTGAAGGAAGAAGTCTACATAGAAAAACCTGAAGGATTTAATCTATCAGATAAACCAGATATGGTATGCAGACTGAAGAAAGCACTCTATGGACTTAAACAGGCCCCAAGAGCTTGGTATGAGAGACTATATGGTTATCTTACCAAGATTGGATTCAAGAAAGGAGAAGAAGATTGTAACTTATTCATAAGAGAGACACTTGATGTATTATTACTTGTTTCTATATTTGTTGATGACATTATCTTTGGAGGTAATGACAAGCTTAGTGCAAAATTTGCAAAAGAAATGTAGAATGAATTTGATATGAGCATGATTGGTCCTATAAAATATTTTTTGGGATTGAATGTAAAGCAAACAGATAAATGGATATTCATAAATCAGTCCAAACATGTGAAGGAAATATTGAAGACTTTCAAGATCAAAGACTGTAAGCCAGTATTCACTCCTATGATAACAGGAAGCAAGCTTTCTAAAGAGGATGATTCCACAGTAATTGACAAGACATTGTACAAGTCTATGATTGGAAAACTTATATATCTTACTCAATATAGACCAGACATATCTAATGTGGTTGGCATTGTTGGTAGATTTGTAGCTGAACCCAAGAAGAATCACCTAATGGAAATAAAGAGAATATTCAGATATCTAAAGGGAACTATAGACTATGGTTTATGGTATCCTAAATCAGAGAATGTACAACTTCATGTATATACAGATGTAGATTGGGAAGGTTGTATTAATGATAGGAAGAGTACTTCAGGAGGAGTAGTATTTCTTGGAGATAGGTTGGTTTCTTGGATAAGCAAGAAGCAGAATTGTATCTCTCCATCAACAGTAGAAGCTGAATATGTTCCAACAGCATTGAATTGTTCAATAATAGTTTGGATGAAGCAGATGGTTAAAGATTTTGGTATTTAGGTTGATTATCCTATTATTATTCACTGTGATAACACTAGCACTATCAAAATGTCCAAAAACCCCATGATGCACACAAAGACAAAACACATTGAGATCAAATACCATTTTCTTAGAGAAAAAGTTGCAAACAAAGAAGTAAAATATGTGAGCACTAAAGAATAGTTGTCAGATATTTTCACAAAGCCTTTATCAAAAGATACTTTTGAGTATCTTAGGGAGAAGTTGGGAGTAATTCACTTTCCTAAGTCTGATTAGATAAAGGAGCAAGTACATCAGTCCATGGCAACTGATGAGTGTTTGACTACTCTATTTGTAGAGTAGTACCTATGCCTAATTGTTTATGGTGCCCTTTGCCATTGATGTCAAAGGGGGAGTATATAGTTAGGGGGAGAATATACTGTGGGGGAGTATATAATCTTATAACTTAAAAACACAAAAAGAGGAGCTACAACAGTGTGGAGGAATCTTTGATGAGGATATTGAGAAGATTGTAAAAAGAAAGAGGACACCATGTGTTGAAGATTTTTTTAATATCATATGTTGCCATCAATGTCAAAGGGGGAGATTGTTGGAGATTTACTTCTGAAAGCTAGTTGATTGTACGTTTGTCATTGATGACAACATATAATATACAACAGTGTTCTATATATACTTATCATAAAAGTGATATTAAACCTTGTGCGGTTATATTCATGTTGTAGACATGTTATTGATGCTTTGTTCATACACGTAGGATCAGATTTGATGTTTTAGTTAAGTTGTGTTAATATGTATTGGCAGTTACAGTTTCTGGAGAGTATCTATTCAGAGCTGACATATTTACCATGTTTCTTGAGTTGCACCTATCTTTAGGATACGTGTGTATATACTCATGATTATTTATGCGTTAACCATGTTTGGCTAAGAGCGCATATCATGTTTCATCAAGATCGTGTTGTTTGAGATAATTTGGTGGAGCCGACTTAGTGAAGCGTTGCATCTGTTCAGTTCATGTTGCGTGGTCTTAATCTGATTGCATGGTTGATATGGCTGACTAAAGAAATAGTAAAGGGACTCCTTGAGCCAACAAAGATCACATCCTTTGGAGAAGATACTTGTAGTAGTTCATTTGATGAACACCAAGTGTGAATGATAAGAAAAGAGACAGAAAAGATACATAGTAGAATATCAGTCAAGTTTCATTCATCAAGGATCTATGTGAAGTAGTGGAAGATTACATTACATTGGAACTGATCAAGATAGCAGGTCTACCCTATAGTTCATCATCAGATATAGTGCATATCTATTCTACAAAAGGTTGTAGCCTTCACCATTGAAGCAGTGAGCTTTTGGACAGTGAGTCCTCACCCTTAACAGGGTTATTTGTAAAAGACTCCTAACAGGGTCAGGCCCTTAACCAAGTCACTATACTTATTGCATTGTAAATAAAAACTCCTAATAGGGTTGCAAGATCTTCTAACAGGGATTATTATAAACAAGTATAGTTCATTGTGGGTGCTAATTCCCATAGGGGTTTTTACCATTTGGTTTCCCCGTAACCAAATTGTGGTGTTATCTATAGTGTTATCTGAATGTGCATTTACTTTATGGTATTATGGAATTAATAAGAGAAAAGAATTAAATTAGCTGATAACTGATTCACCCACCTCTCAGTTATCCTTTGGGACTATTCTGAAATGGTCAAGTTTGGATTGAATGTGGAGAATATTTTTTTGATATAAATAATAAAGGAAAAGTAAGAGGGAATTTTGATTAAGGACAGAACAATCTGCAAAATAATATTTGATCAGTGAGGATCCAGTTAAAGATAGAATAGAGATCTGAATCTGTAAAGATAGTTGCTTCTTTAATCAGGTCTACTCATTGTTACTCTCTAATAATTGTAGCAGTGATCCAAATCTTTTGATAGAGTAGACTTAACAGTCTTTCATAAATCCTCTCACAAGGTGGAATTTATACATTGAAGTGTTTGAATACCTCTAACAAGTGACTCCTAACAGAGTGATTAAATCCTCTAACAGGGTCACACCTAACAGTGTATTTTTTAACCTTTAATAGGGTTGGATCCTAATAGGCTCACTTTAGAAGAGTAAAAAATAGTAATTAGTTGCAACTGGTTGTTTTCCCAAACTGGGTTTCCACGGTAAATATTGGTGTCATTTGTGTACATGTTATTTTATTTATGCTTTATGTTTCTTCACTTAATCACTAAAGGTTAATCACATTTAATATCTTAAGATTTCTTTGTTAACCGAGTAACAACAAAATATCCTTTATTAACCAAGCAGAGTGGTAAGTTTTATCAAGACATCTAAGGGACTTGGATTTGTTTTTTTTTTCTAACTAATTCACCCCTCCCCTCTCATTTACTCAACTCATTTCCAAAAATTGTTACTAGAGATTTTGGTGCTTTTAGGAAAGGTTTCAAGGCCTAAGCTAAAGATCAAATATGTCTTACAGAAGGGATATCCCCAAGCTTAACAAAGACAACTTTCCTGCATGGAAAGAGTTGATGAGGCTACATCTATCTACTATTGGAGATACTGGTTTGTAATTCTTGAACCACAAGTATGTGGAACCACCTAGACCTATGTCTATGGATCATATGGTGGAAACGAATAATCATAATATAATGATGATTGATATAGTTTCTTCACTCAACTATACAAAATTTGATGAATTCAAGGACTGCCCTACTACCTATGATATGTGGAAGAAATTGCATGATATCCTTGGAGGAGATGACAATGTAAAGAGAGAGAAATCAGAGAGTCTCAAAGGTCAGTTTGATCATATGAAAATGAAAGAAGGAGAAGACATTACAAAATACAGTAACAAAATCAAGAAAAGTGTCAGTGCCATCAGAGCTACTAGTGGATAAATTGAAGACAAAATAGTGGTTAGTATGGTATTGAGAAATTTACTTCCTATCTATGTAATTAGAGTTTCAACTATTCAAGAGATGAGGTGCAGTAATGATATAAATCTAGATGCATTGGTTAGAAGGCTTACAACTTTTGAGTTGGACAATTTTCAAAATTATTCTCCCAATCCTAGCAATTTTGAGTCTCCATTCAGAGCCAAACTAAGCCTTGGTAAGATGGATAGAAAGTCAAAAGGAAAATAGATTGACAATGATAGTGATGATGAATCTGATGATGAAGAACTAGAAATCATTGAAGCACTTCTTACAAAGAGAGCTGCCAAAGGAAAAGGAAAGTACAAAGGAAGAATATGATTGATTTGCTTCTCATGTGACGAGGTTGGCCACATTGCTACTAAATGTCCAAACAAAGAAGAAAAAGATGAGAGAAAGTTCAACAAATACAAAGGAAAGAAATATTTCAAAATTTACAAAAGCTACAAGGAAAAAGGTAAGAAATCTTGTTATATTGCAAAAGATTCTGGTAGTGATGAAGATGAAGATGAAATGGTTTACATTGCTATTAAGGATGAGTTAGATAATGAATAAAATGAAAAGACTACACTTTTATCTTATGTTAATGACACTTGGATAATTTATAGTGGTTGTTCTCACCACATGACTGGTGATAAAACACAATTTAAACATATTGAGCACTATGATGATGGGAGTGTCAAATTTGGGAATACTAAACCTTGCTATGTGAAAGGTAAAGGTTGTACTGCTCCAAATGAAGGAATCAAATGTGATAATGCTTACTGGGTTGAAGGACTAAGGCATAATCTACTAAGTGTGGCATAACTAAAAAATATTGGTTTCAAGGTAGAATTCATGAATGGTAAGGCCAAGCTCCTGGATGGTAAAGGAAACCTAGTTGGAAATGGAAAGAAAACAAAAGGTAATCTATTCTATCTTGATCTCACTGAAAGTTCATGTTTTATTGCACAAGTAGAACAAAGATGGTTATGGCATAAAAAATTGTGTCATGTGAATTTTGATAACCTAGTCAACATAAGCAAGAACAGAAGAGTAGGAGGTATTCCTATTTTGAAGAAACCTGAATTGGCAATATGCAAACAATGTCAAATTGGGAAGATGGGTAAAACTAGTTTCAAGAGAAAGAATTAAAATACTGAAGAAGTCTTGGACTTAGTGCATAGTGATCTATATGGAACAATTGGAACAACAAGTTAAACTAGAGAGAAGTATTTCATTCTATTTGTCGGTGATCACTCTAGAATGATGACTGTTATGTTTCTCAAAGAAAAATTAGAAGATTTTCATAAGTTTAAGTGGTACCTTGCCAGAGTTGAGAAGGAAACATGAAATAAAATAAAATTCCTAAGATCTGATAGAGGAGGCGAATTAATTCTAATGAGTTCAATGAATTTTACAATGAAAGAGGAATCAAGAGACAAGTATCTACACCTAGCACACCACAACAAAATGGAATAATAGAAAGAAGAAACATATCTATTATGGATTGTGCAAGAACCTTGATGATTGAGAAGAATGTTGCAACCAAATACTGGAAAGGAAGCTATAAGCCCTACAGTTCACACCTTGAACAAAGTTCAACTGAAGAAAGGTATTGATCAGAGACCCTTTGAATTATGGTATTGCTATAAAGCCAATGTTCCTTATTTCAAAGTATTTGGAAGTAAATGTTACATCTTGAAGGAAGAAATAAATGGAAAATTTGATGTAAAAGGTGATGAAGGTATATTCCTAGGATACTCCTGTAAAAGCAAAGCATATAAATGTTTGAATCTTTCTACTCATAAAGTCATAGAAAGTGTACATGTAAAGATTGATGAGTTTGCAAAGAGAAGTGAAGAACAGAGAAGTAAAGAGCCTGAAGAATACATGAACTTTGTGTATTATGAACCTGATACTATACCTAAGATACAAGAAATGGTGATTGGACAAAAAACATGCCAACCATTGAATTCATCAGCACACAATTTGTTACAACCTGTGCAACTTGAGCTTCTAATAGAGGAAAGTGAGTCTCAGACAGAGGAAACCAAGTCTCAGACAGAGGAAACTGAGTCTCAGATAGAGGCAACCAAGTCTCAGACAAAGGCAATTGAGTCTCAGTAGAAGAGAAGAACAAAATGTTTGAGTAGGGTGAACCAAGTGGAGCAAGCCCAAAATCAAAGAAGCTTGTACTTACCAAATATGTCAGAAGGCATCATGCACCTGAGAAAATAATTGGAGATCAGATAGAAGGTATAATGACAATAAACAAACTTAAAGGTACATGTTTTCTTAGTGAAATAGAACCTAGATCCATTAAATATGTTTTGAATGATGAAAGTTGGATAGAAGCCGTGAAAGAAGAGATTGAGAAGATAAAAAAGAGTGAGACCTAGACTCTTGTGCCTAGACCAAAAGACAAGAATGTAATTGGTACAAAGTGGGTTTTAGAAACAAGTTGAATGAAAAAGGTGAAGTTTCTAGAAACAAGGAAAGATTAGTGTGTAAAGGATATACTAAAGAAGAGGGTTTTGATTATGGAGAAATGTTTTCTCCTATTTCAAGACTTGAAGGAGTCAGAAATCTTCTGGCATATGCAACACATAAATGATTCAAGGTATACCAAATGGATGTAAAATGTGCATTCTTGAATGGAATTCTGGAAGAGGAAGTCTATATTGAGCAACCTGAAGGTTTTGTTGATCCTAAAAAAAGGAATATGGTTTTCAAATTTCACAAAGCTTTGTATGGAATGAAGCAAGCTCCTAGAGCTTGGTATGAAAGAATGCATGGTTACTTAGTAAGTATTGGATTTTAGAGAACTAATAATAATAGTGTATTGTATATAAAAGAAGGACTTCAGAACAAGATACTATTAGTAGAGATATTTGTTGATGATATACTGTTCACTGGACATGATGATTTATGTAAAGCATTCTCTGAAGCTATGAGTAAGGAATTTGAGATGCCTATGTTTGGAAAAATCAAATTATTTGTTGGTTTAGAAGTTCATCAGATGGAGGATGGTATCTACATTACTCATTCTAAATATATCAAAGAGATACTGAAGAAATTTGGAATGGAAGATTCCAGACCAGTTGGGACACCTATGTCTACTGGACATAAGTTGTCTAAGGATGATGACTCAAAGGAGGTAAATCAAACTACCTACAAATCCATGATTGGTAAACTTCAATATGTTGTTCATACTAGGCCTGATATTGCATTAGTAGTTGGTACTTTTGAAAGGTTTTTAGCTAATCCTAGAGAGAATAATTTGATGGCTATCAAAAGGATTCTGAGATATCTTAAGGGAATTGAAGATTATGGATTATGGTATAAGAAAGGAGGAAGCTTTGATTTGAAGACTTTTACTGATGTTGATTGGGCAGGTAGTGTTGATGACAGAAAGAGAACTAGTGGTGGAGAATTCTTTCTTGGAAAGAGGTTAGTCTCTTGGACCAACAAGAAATAGAATTGTATTTCTTAGTCAACAACAGAGGCAGAGTATGTTGCTAAAATAGTGAATTGTTTAAATATCATATGGTTCAAATAGTTGTTGTCCAGTATGAAGGAGGAAATCAAAGAACTAGTTATTATCTACTGTGACAACACTAGTGCTATTAACATTTCAAAGAACTATTTGATGCATACTAAGACTAAGCATATTGCAATAAAGTATCATTTCTTGAGGGAATTGGTCTAGGACAAGGAAGTAAGGTTGGAATATGTGAATACTAAAGAAAAAATTTCAGACATTTTCACAAAACCTTTACCTAAGGATGCATTCTTGTATCTTTAAGGAAAGATAGGGGCTATTCCTCTAACCGAGGCTCACTAAAGCACAAATTAATGATGCATCAACCGAGATACAATGAAGATCTAAAAAGTTGATGCAGATTGATAGAACTTATTACATATGAATCAATACATCAATTACATTACAAATTTATTGGATGGACTCTTTGGCATTGGATTTCAAAGAGGGAGAGATTATTGATGTCATGCCAAAGAAATTATTGAGGGAGAGATTGATGTAAGAGGGATAAATCTGTATTTCAGTGATTGTGAAGATAGAGGGAGTATTCTAGATGAGAATCAGAATGAAGCTAAGGACATTATAAATTTTTTATCCTTGTTTCTGTTGCTCTAAAATTTTTTGAATAATGACATGTTGTTTTTCCATCAATGCCAAAGAGGGAGATTGTTGAAGACAATTATTGAATTGTGTATTGTCATTGATGTGACACAAATGTATACATAAATGTAGTGATGTTACACATATGTCTAAACCTAACCGAGAATAGTCAGTGTATGTAAAGCTCTCTCAGGCATTTAAGAAGACTCCAGAATTAGTCAAGTGATTTTCAGTACTAACTGATTTCACTTGGGCATGATAGTAAATTTAGTTTTAGCCGAGTAACGGTTGGGCATTGAAGGATTAAAGTGTTAACCAAGTTATGCATTTAGTGTTATCCGAATAACAAAAATTTACACTTTATGTTTAATTAGTTAATTGTAGCTGACAAACTTAAGTTTTATTGTTTATTTGGAAATGTATTCAAGCCAACTTGACAAAAGTTATCACATATATACATGGTCAAGTTTGGATTGAATGTGGAGAAGATTTTTTTGATATGAAGAATGAAGGTGAAGTAAGAGGGAATTCTGATTAAGGATAGAATATGAAGACCGAGCTGAAAAAGAATATTTGATCAGTAAGGATCCAGTTAAATCTATAATAGAGATCTAAATCTGCAAAGACAACTGCTTCTTTAATAAGGTCCACTCATTGTTACTCTCTAATAATTGTAGCAGTGATCCAAATCTCTTGACATAGTAGACTTAACAGTCTTTCATAAATCCTCTCACAAGGTGGAATTTCTACATTGAAGTGTTTGAAGACCTCTACCAAGGCCACTCCTAATAGGTTGATTAAATCCTCTAACAGGGTCACACCTAACAGTGTATTTTGTAACCTTTAACAGGGTTGACTCCTAACAGGGCTCACTTCAGAAGAGCAAAAAATAGTAACTAGTTGCAATTGGTGGTTTTCCCAAATTGGGTTTCCACAATAAATCTTGGTGTCATCTATGTACATGTTATTTGCTTTATGCTTTATGTTTCTGCACTTAATCACTAAAGTTTAATCACATTTAATATCTTAAGATTACTTTTTTAACTGAGTAACAGTAGAACATCCTTTATCAACCGAGAAGAGTGATAAGTTTGATTAAGACATCTAAGGGACTTGGATTTGTTTTTTGTGGTAACTAATTCACCCCTCCCCTCTCAGTTACTCAACTCATTTCCAACATAAAAGGAATCACATTCCATATAATGAGAACATATAATGTCTCATTGTTAGATCAAGAATGGTGTTAATGCTTGGAAGAGGAAAGTCATCTTTAGGAAATGCCTTATTTAGGTCTCTAAGATCTATGCAAACCCTTATAAATTTATCAATTTTAGAAACTAGTACAATATTTGAGATACATTTGACATATGAAATGGGATGAATGAAACCAGTATCCAAAAGTTTCTTCAAATCTTCTTTGACTAACAAGGCTATATGTGGATGCATTTTCCTCAACTTTTGTTTCACAAGATTAACTCCTGGAGCTATATTGAGATGGTGCATTATCAAGTTCTGATCTAACCCCGACATTTTGGCATATGAACATGAAAATTTAATTTACCTTTCTTTGAATAATTACACAGAATGTTGCCTCTACTCTTTAGATAAAGATGTTGCTAAATTGATAATATTGGGCTCCTCCTCTATTCCAATGTTCACCTTTTTTGTTGGTTTAATCAAAATGGATGATATTTATTCATAATGTTCAGGAAAGGTATCAAGTTTCTCATCCTTAGGTGCCTCAATTGGGTTTCACCTTTAGATTCATCTTTTATTTTTGTTTTTTCTTGATCTAGTACTACCACATGGTGGTTTTCACCACTAGATCTTTGGTTTTTTTCTTTTTTTTTCTGACTAATAAACATGATACCTCCCTCTTTTGATGTCTCTTGATATGTTTCATTGGTGGTAGAAGGTTCAACCACATTAAGGTACAAGGCAAGAGAATGGTCATTTTGAAAAGTGTCTAGTTCATTTGACTCAGTTAATTCCCAATCAATGAGTTTGGGATGTATCAAGGGTAAAGGATCATTGGGTGGGTTTAGGTCTATTGGATTTAAGGCCTTGATTTCATTATAGTTTTACTCATACATTATATCTTCCAGGTCTATGATATGGGATTGCTCAAGATTATCCTTAGGGGATAGATCTGGTTCTTCCTCACTAGATTAATCTTGAATACATTGCGGATCTAAATCTCGTGAGACATACCCTGAACTTTTTACCTCTTGAAATGAAGGTATATATGATTCTCCTACCCATTCATAACTTGAGATTTGTACTTTTATAGGTGTAGGTGAATAGGCTTGAATGACATCAACTTCTTTATCATGGCAAGACTCTTCAGACAAGGAATTCCATTCCCACTTTTCTAAATCTTCATCACTATATGATTCTTACTTGGTAATTTTGTAATGGATGTGAGGAAGATTCATTTTTGTATATTAGGTTTCATGATAACCTACCCCAATTTTATCATTACTAGACCAAAATGTAGTTTCTATAGGTTCTAGTAATCCTTCATTTCTTCTCCCAATAGGAATCAATCCTTGGCAACCCATCTTTTGCATTATTTCAAAACCTTTCCCATATTTATGTGTGAGAATGATAATGTGTTGTACCTTTTCATTTGATATTTCTTCATCTTTGTATATCTAATTTAGAATTTAATTATCTTCTTCTACCCCAAATGATGTGCTAGCCCTTAAAAATTTGTCATTATACGTTTGAGAAGATTTTTTTTTATTTTGAAGTCAAAGGTATTAGATTATTGAGAGGGGGCGAATCAGAAAACTAGGATACTTAATACTTATAACTTAACTCTAATTCAACACAGTAGGATAAACAACGACAACAACTAAATCACAAAATATCTTCAATAAATTAATTAGTAACTTTCATAAATAGAAAATAATATGCAGATGAATCATTCAACACATTTGACAACAGATTTAACAAGGAAACCCAATTTGGGAAAAACCTTTGTGGGAATTTTCACCCACAAATGAAAATACTTTTATGAAGTATGCTCAATTAAAAGCTTATCATGTTAAAGATTACAATACACATTTTCTATATGTGACCCTATTAGGGGATTTACCTCAGACCCATGAAGATCTTCACCCTGTTAGGAGTGTCCTGGTTAGAGGGTTTTGAACACTATTTTTGAATGTCACCTTTCTCAAGGATTTTACAATAAGACTATTAAGCCCACTTGGTTAAGATATTTTATTGTTACAAATGCAAATAAGCAATAGTATGTAAAAGTCAAAAAAACTCTTGCTTGATCAGATCCCTTTATGTGCTCTTACACTACTAGCATCAATACTTCATCAATCTCTTCACTTATACTTAGATTTATCACTTCTTTGTTCTTCACTGCATCACTGGGTAGCACTTCAACACTTCAACTTGCTAGACATTTGTTATTTGAATTCATCCTTTAAATATAATCTATTTTTGCCTCTTAATCTACCTGATTAGGTTTTCCTTCAATCATGCTTAGTCATTAGATTAAATTTTTTGAACTAATTTAGTGAAATAAAAACTCGATTAGCCACTTTGGCATCACCTCAGAACATGCACTTTTCTTGGAAATACAAGTTTTAATTTTACCACTTAATCTATACCATATATTTCTTCCTTGAACTTTCCCATGCGTAGCTCTTGTAACCAACTTCCTTTTCATTCTTGGAATCCTCTAGATCACTGTAGCATTGCATTAAATGTGTTCTTATCCTTGTTCTCACATATGTTATGTTCAGTAACTAGCTCTTAGTTCGATGACTAAAATGCACTGCTTAGTGCATCAATGTCTTGGTGTCTTGAACGAATTTCATAACTCTTTACCAATAGACTCACTTTTCTCGGTAACTTAACTCTTTATTCTTACCAATTTTCTCAATCTTCTTTATCGACTTGATAAAATAGAAACCAATTATCTCAAGATGATCTTATCATTGTCTGATCTTTATCTATTTCCCAATCAAACCAACTCTTAAAGATATGGAAATTCTATATGAACCAGAAATCAATTGCTTGACATCAATGAAAAAATAAAAACTAATATAATTCATTCTATAATCATGTATACCTCAGATCTTGGTCATCATCATCATCATCATCATCATCTCCATCAGTTGAGTAATAATCTCCCTCTTTGGCATTGATGGCAACACTGTCAATTAAGGATATCAACACTATTCATCTTATTTGTAACATCTCTGATCCATCTTGATTACCTCTAAGTTGTTTGATCTTTTTCTCCCCCTGTTTTCATTCTCTCTCAACATATTTATGCATAATATTCCTCTTTCTGATCTTTTAATAAATCATTCTCCCTTAATTTATGTTTTCATCAATTATTCATTCTCCCTCTTTGGCAACAATGCCAAAGGTTCTTACTCCTAAAAATTCATTCAAGAAGTGGATCATACCTTGCATGTACTAATAACTCTTTGTACACAGAATTTCTTTACACAATTTTAGGTAACACCTAAAGTGTGAAGATTAGCATCAATTCATAAAATAGATATTCTATTGGGTCCTAGAATTGATCCAGCATGCATCTTTCTCTAATGAATGTTTGATAGGGGTAGGACCCCTAACTTACCTCAGAGATACTCAAAATAATCCTTCGGTAGTGGCTTAGTGAATATATCTTCTAATTTCTCTTTTGAACTCACATACTCCAACATCATCTTCTTGTCTTGAACTTTCTCTCTCAAGTAATGATACTTGATAGATATGTGCTTGGTCTTAGAATGCATTACTAGATTCTTTGATATGTTTATAGAAATTTTTTTATCACAAAAGATAATAACTGGATCAGTAATCTCCTCTTAAATGTACCTTCTAGTAGTTGTTTGATCCATACAATATTTGCACAATTTATAGCTGCTGCAACATATTAAGCCTCAAAAGTAGACTTTGATATACAACTTTTCTTCTTACTCAACCATGTAACTAGTCTTTCTCCTAAAAAGAAAATGCCTCCACTTGTACTCTTTCTATCATCAATATTTATGGCCCAATCAACATCGATGTACACTGTTAACTCAAAATTTCCTTCTTTCTTTTACAGTAGACCAAATTCCTCAGTTCCTTTTAGATATCTAAACATCCTTTTCACTGCAGACATATGTGAATCTTTTGGATTGGTAGAAAATCTAGCAATAATGCCAACTGCATGAGCTATATCTATTCTTCTATGAAAAACATATTGTAGCTTACAATTCATTGATTGGTAGAGTTTCTCATCTACTTCCTTTGACTCATCTTCCTTTGATAGCTTGCAACTAGTGATCATCAGTGTTCCAACTAGTCTTGAGTCTTCCATCCCAAAAGTATTTACAATTTCTTTGATATACTTTGATTGTGTGATGTAGATACCATATTTTAATTTTTGAATATGTAGTCCAAGAAAGAATTCAATCTCTCCAATCATGGACATTTCAAATTCCTTTCTCATTTCGTTAGCAAAAGATCTGCATAATGTGTCATTGCCTCCAAAAATAATATCATCAACAAATATCTCAGCATTCAAAATCATGTTAGTACTATCACATTTCAGATAAACATTACTATTATCACTAGTTCTTTGAAATCCAATCTTGATTATATATGCATGTAATCTTTCATACCAATCTCGGTGTGCTTGTTTCAAACCATATAGTTCCTTGTGCGGTTTGCATACCATGCCCTTGTTAGTATTCTCAGAAAATCCTTCAGGTTGTTCAATAAAAACTTCTTCTTCAAGAATACCATTAAGAAATGTATACTTGACATCCATTTGATAGAATTTAAATCCTTTGTATGATGCATATGCTAGTAGAATTCTAGCTCCTAATCTAGAAAAAGGTGCAAAATTTTCACCATAGTCAAATCCTTCTTCTTGTGCATATCCCTTGCAAATTAATCTTGCTTTGTTTTTTACTACATCTCCACACTCATTCAATTTATTTCTAAAATTCTATTTAGTACCAATAAAATTTATCTCTTTAGGTCTTGGTACTAAATTACACGTGTTATTATTTACAATTTGATCTAACTCTTCTTTCATTGCTTTAACCCAGTCTTATTTTCCAATGCATCTTTAACTCTTCTTGGTTCTAATTCAGAAATTAAGCATGTATTTTCGCTTACCTTGCTTCTTGTCAAAATTCCTACATCTTTGTCTCCAATTATCTTACTCGGTGAGTGATATTTCCTTAAATACTTGGTTAGGATAGGCTCGGTAGTCAATGGAACTTCATTTCCATCATTCGATGGTAGTACTCTCTATTCAACTTCCTCCTTAGTTTGTGCATTTGGTAAGGTATCATGAACATCTAGTTGAACATATACAAATATTTGATAATCTTCAGGTTCCTTCTTGTTGTCCTCATCATTTATCTCTACAAACTCATCAATTATCACATTTTCACTTTCCACAATTTTGTTAGTAGATTTCTTCAGACATTTGTAAGCTTTTCTCTTTATAGAATATCCTAAGAATATTCCCTCATCTCCTTTAGAATCAAACTTACCATCTCTATCATCTTTATGAATATAACATCTACTTCAAAATACTTTGAAATAACTCACATTAGGTTTGCGATCATACCAAATCTCATAAGGTGTCTTATGTGTACCTTTCTTCAATTGTAATAGGTTAAGTGTGTAAGAAATAGTGCTGACTTCTTCTCTCCAATAAGTTTTATAAATTCCTTTTTCAATCATCAATGTTCTTGCACAACTCGCAATGGATCTATTTCCTCTTTCATCTATACCATTCTATTGTGGTGTCCTTGGTGCAGACAATTGTCTCTTTATTCCATGTTCATTCTAGAAGAGTGTAAAATCATCATAAGTAAACTCTCCTCCTTTTTCAGATCTCAGACACTTCATTTTTCTTCCAGTCTCCTTTTCAACTCTTTCCTTGTACCACTTAAACATATGGAAAACTTCAGATTTCTCTTTCAAAAACATGATAGACATCATTCTAGAATAATCATCAACAAACAAAATGAAATATCAATCACCATATTAGCTTTGTGTTCTCAATTGTCCACATAGGTTAGTGTGCACTAAGTCCAAAATTTCTTGTGTAACATAAGACTTACTTGTAAAAATTAACTTAGTCATTTTTCCAACTTGACATTCCTTGCACATGACATTCTCAGGTTTTTCTAATCTATGTAGAACTCTTACTCTATTATTTTTTCTCACTCTAATTAGATTGTCAAAATTTACATGACATAGTATTTTGTTCCACAATCATGCATCTTCAACTTTATCATAAAAACAAATCTTAATAGATGTATCAAGGTAAAATAGGTTACCTTTAGATTGTTCTCCGATGGCAATCAAACTTCCTTTTTTTATAAAATACTTTTACCTTCCCATTCTAAAATTCTAGTCGGTGACCTGAATTGTTTAGCTGTGCCACACTCAACAAACTATACTTTAAGCCTTCAACCCAATATACATCATCACATCTTGTATTCTTTAACATAATTATTTAACCTTAACCTTTCATAGGATATGGAGCATCATTACCAAATCTAACATATCCTCCATTATGTTCTTCCGTAGTAACAAGCTTAGGTGTATCACCAGTCATGTGGTGTGAACTATCACTATCTATAATCTAGGTTTCATTTTTACTTACATGTGATATTAGGGATTTTTATTCTTGATTTTCATCATTATAATTGTCCTCAATGGAAACATATACAACTTATTTCGACATCATGATCTGTGTCATCATCAATTAGTCCTTCATTAGAAATATGACATGATTTATTACCTTTATTTTTGTAGTCTCAGAATCTTCTGAATCTGTTTTCTCTTTTTTTCTCATCTCAGTTGTCTTTCTTCTCATCATTGTCATTGTCAGGGCATCTAGAAGCGATATATTCAATCTAATTAAATTTAAAACATTATAAGGGCAGCTTACCCCATTATATTCCTTTACCTCTCTGTAGTCTTATAGCTAGTAGAGCTTCAAATTCTCTTTCATTTTCTTCATCTTCAACATATAGTTCTTCTAACTCACTCTTGTAGCTATAAAATATTTCACTAGTACTACTTGCATAACCATCACTAGGTCTAGACTCCCTATAACTTCCAATCTTCAAAGATGATTTAAATGCAGACTCAATCTTAGCAGTAGTAGGTAAACTATTGTCAAAATCATTAAGCTCAAAATAAATCAACTTACCAATAGTAGAATCCAGTGAAAAATTCATCTAAGGAATAGATCTTAATTCATGTATTGCAAACACTTAGATAGCATACATAGGTAATAATATTCTTAACATTTTTCTTGTTACGTCTTCTTTATTAATTTTTCCTCTAGCACCTCTTATAGAATTCACAGTTTCCTTTAGTCTAGTGTTGTATAGTGTACATTTTCACCTTCTTTCATTCTCATAGAATCAAATTTCCCTCTTAATATTTCAAATTTTTCCTTCATAACATGTCGATCTCCACCATGTATCAATTCAATCCTATCACATATCTTCTTTTCTGTATCACATCCTATAATGTCATTAAACTTCAGGTCAGTGAGAGTAGATGATATCTCAATCATTGCTTATGTGTGGTCTTGTTTTTCTCTTATCTTCTCAATTGTCAAGGGAATAGTTGCTGGTGGTTTATACCCATTGTCAACATAATATAATGCATAATCTCCAATACCAGATAGGTGCAACCTCATTCAATTTTTCCATGTAGAGAAGTTATCCTTATTCAACTTAGGCGCCTCCCTCTTATACATCATCAAATCTTTAACTCAAGTCATTTTAAAATTATCTCTTGGACTACTTATCTCTAATACCAATTGTTGGATTACTGAGAGGGGGGGGGGCGAATCAAAAAACTATGATACTTAATACTTAAAACTTTACTCTGACTCAACTTGGTAGGATAAACAACAGAAGCAACTGAATCACCAAATATATTCAATAACTTAAGCAGTAACTTGCATAAATAGTAAATAATATGCATATGAATCATTCAAAAAATTTGACAATAGATTTAACAAGGAAACCCAATTTGGGAAAAACCTCTGTGGGAATTGTCACCCACAAATGAAAATACTCTTCTGAAGTATGCTCGGTTAAAAGCTTATCTTGTTAAAGATTAAAATACACATTTGCTAAATGTGACCCTGTTAGGGGATTTACCTCAAACCTCTTAAGATCTTCACCCTGTTAGGAGTGTCCTAGTTAGAGGTATTTGAACACTCTTTTAGAACGTCACCTTTCTCAAGGATTTTACAATAAGACTATTAATTTCACTCGGTTAAGATATTTTGTTATTACAAATAAAAATAAGAAAAAATATGTAAATGATCTGTAAAATTACAACTACCTCTTGCTTGATTAGATCCCTTTATGCACTCAGACTATTGGCATCAACACTTCATCAATCTCTTCACTTAGACTCAGATTTATCACTTATTTTATCTTCCCTGCATCACTTAGACTCCATTTGTTCTTCAAATTCATCCTTTAAATATACTCTATTTTTGCCTCTAGTCTGCTTGACTAGGTTTTCCTTCAATCACTCTCAGCCATTATATTAAATTTTCTAAACTAATTCAGTGAACTTGAAACTCGGTTAGCCACTTTGGCGTCACCTCAGAACTTGTACTTTTGTTGGAAATAATTTTTTTACTTTTATCGCTTAATTTATACCATAGATTTATTCCTTGAATTTTCCCATACGTAGATAACCAACTTCCTTTTCATTCTTGGAATCCTCTAGATCATTGTAGCATTTCATTAAATGTGTTATTATCCTTGTTTCTCACATCTATTATGTTCGATAAATAACTCTCATCTCGGTGACTAACATGCACTTCTCAGTGCTTCAATGTCTCGGTGTCCTGACCGATATTCATAACCTTTTACTGATAGACTCACTCCTCTCGGTAACTTAGCTCTTTAGTCTTACCGATTTTCTCAATCTGCATTACCAACTTGATAAAGTAGAAAGCAATTATCTCAAGATGAACTTATCATTATCTGATCTTTATCTATTGCCAAATTAATTCAACTCTGAAAGATATGGAAATTCAATATGAACCATAAATCAATTGCTTGACATCAATTACAAAATTACAACTGATCTAATTCATTCTACAATCATGTATACCTTTAATCTCAATCTTCAACATCATGTCCATCAGTTGAGTAACAAAAGGTTTCACATGAGACTTTGGAGAGAGTGGTAAATTTATCATGGATAAAGAATATTCTCCAACCCCTCTATGATGGACTTTCAATTTCTTCTCAAACTCTTTCATGAATGTGTCCATGTTTAGATAAGGGGTTTATTTTACTTTCCACTTTTCTAATTTTGAAATACTTACCTCTTTTTCTTTTTCTTTGTTTGAAATATTGGTATTATTAGAACTAGAGTCTTCATCATTTGAACTAGGAATATTATCCTTTTCTCTTTCCTTTTATTTCTCTTTGGATGTCAAAATTTTACTGGGATCCTCTTTAGAGCTTGAACATGAACTTCTATGGAACTTGAGTTTGAAATGTCTTTGGAACTTGAATTAGGACCTTCTTAGATTAGGATATTTGATGAATCTAGCATGGAGACCTCTATATTATGTGGCACAATGGAATCTGTGACCAGTTTCACATGATTACAATGTTGAAAAGGATTGAGGTCACCAAATGTTATTATCTCTTGTCCGAGGTATGGAAAATTTAAGCATTCATGATAGGTAGAAGGGACTACTTGCATCTCATGGATCCACGTGTTATATTATGGTGACTGATCAGGAAAGTACTATCTAGGAAAGTGTTTTACCTTTTTTTGAGGCTTATTTTGGTCAATTTCTAGACCAACATGTTCTAACCCTAAAGTGGCATAAAGTTTGTATAAATTGGCTTAGGGTTAGGGTTTCATTATTATGTTGTATGTTTTACGGTGGTATTGAGCTATAAGGGATTGCGTATTGTGATCAGATTGTAATCATTGGATAATAGAAAGAATGTACTTGCTATTTGGTGGATGTAGCCTAGGGATTGGGTGAACTACATTAAATCTTTGTATCATGTGTTCTCTTCTATTTTGTTTTATTATTCTCTGTTATTGGTTATATTTCTACATGTAATTGTTATTTCTGTTTGGTTAATCCTAACAAGTGGTATCATAGTGAGGTTGTCTTCATTTATCCTCTATAGGAAGATCTCACAATTTAGTGGGAGTCTCACAGTTGAGTGGGAGTAATGGAAGATGAGGGTAAGTTGAAGGTTGAGAAGTTTAATGGGAAAAACTTCTAGTTATGGGAAATGCAGATGGAGGACTATCTCTATCAGAAGGATTTATGGTGAGCATTGGAAGGATCGATCAAGAAAACCATTAATATATCTTAGGAGGATTGGGATGTTCTGGATAGAAAGGCATTGGGTAGCATCCACTTATGCCTGGCACAATCGGTGGTGTTTAATATTACCAAAGCAAAGGCAGCTAAAGAGTTGATGGAAACCGTAGCAAAGTTGTTTGAAAATCCTTCCACTTCAAATAAGGTATTTCTTATGAAGCATTTATTTAATATGAATATGGTAGAAGGTGGATGAGTGGATGATCATTTAAATGAGTTTAATACAATTACTAGTCAATTATCGTCTATAAGTATAAATTTTGATGAAGAAATTAGGGGTCTTTTAATTTTGTGTTCTTTGCCAGAAAGCTAGAGTATCTTGATAATGGTTGTTAGTAATTCTATTTCTAATTAAAACACTCTAAAATTTTATGATGTTGTTGGTGTTATTCTAAGCAAGGAAATTCATAGGAAAAGATTAGGCAGATCTACATCAGGTATTGTTTTGAATGCAAAAAGAAAAGGCAGAACAATATATAGAGGAAACAACTCTAGAAATCATGGGAAGTCACGAGGAAATTCAAAAGGAAAGAGGTCTCAATCAAGAGGACCTAGCAACTATTGGTACTGTGGAAAACTAGGTCATATGAAGAAAGATTTCTGGTCTCGGAAGAATAAAGAAGGAGACAAACATGAAGGCAATAAGGAGGCAAATGAGGTAAGTACTAGATCTAAAGATGATGTTTTGATTCTTTCCCTTGAGAATGTTGATGATTCATGGGTTCTAGATTTAGGGGCTTCTTTTCATGCTACACCCCATAGGATTTATTTTATTGATTATGTCCAAGGTGATTTTGGGAAATTTTATTTGGGAGATAATGAACCATGTCAAATTGTTGGGAAGGGAAGAATTAAGATTAAGTTGCATAATGGGAACCATTGGCTACTACAAGAGGTAAGAAATGTTCCAATTCTGAGTAGAAATTTAATTTCAGCAGGGCTACTATGTGATGAGGATTGCACAGTTACTTTTAATGATAAAAATTGAAAGGTTTCAAAAGGTTCCTTAGTAGTAGAAAAAGGTGTGAAAGTAGGCATGGTGTAGGAGAACCTATTTACAAGGAAAATCTCCAAGAGGTTCCAAATAAGGAAAATATAATAACATGATCCATTTTATTTCACTTTATTTCATAAGGTCATGTGTGATGTATTGAGTCTATTGATGTAAGGCTAAATGAGTCATTTTGTCAAAATTGTCATAATTGTCCATTTAGGGCATAGATTGGCCAAATAGGTAAAATGATGTAAAAACATCCATAGAAGGGTGTAAATTATGTAAAAGGTCATTAACATGTATTTTTGACATGTTTCTAAGGTTATTACAAGGTTTTAAGATCATTGGGTTAAAAATGCAAAAGTTATCAACTTGACAACAAAATTTGTCAAGCAAAAATGTTGTCAAAATGCAAAAGAAGGTGAAAAGTAGTTTCCATAGGTTTTGAGGGTAGTTAGGGAGTTTTTTAATGTCAAGAGGATTTATATATAATTTTATGATCGAACAAAATCATGATGTAAAGTTGGAGAAGGATTGGGAAGCATTGGAAGCAATTTTGGTATCATATTTTCATTATTCAATCTATTGTTTTATTGTCTTGAAAGTTGTCCCTCTTGTTTCCAGGCCTTGTACGGATATGTACAGTCTAGAAACAATTGTATTTATATTATGATACTATATAATAGTGAATAATATTTCCATTCCTTTTTATTTGAGTTTCTTTCATGCAATTTTGAGAAAGTTATGAGAGTTTTGGTGAACACTGTTTGTAACTGCCCAAAACCCTGATTCACGACGACTAGTTTTGGAAAAATAATCATAACTCTTTATTTAACTATTGGATCCTTATATAAATTGGAAAAAAATTATATAACTATTATTTCTATAATTAGACCAAATAGATTGGCTTTGGTATCAAAATTTAGAGAGTTATGGATGATTGTTTATGACTATATTTTCATCACCAGAACACTGTAAATTTCATAGTTGGACAATTCTTGGTTTTCTTCTGCAAGTAATGGATAGATGAAAGATTTAAATGATTCATATTTCATTAATAAGATATGGATATACAAGTATAATGGTTTTCTTTATTTGGTTAAGACTTGGTAATGGTTATGTGATTTGGATAAAGAAGAAATGTCTCTAATATGAGAATGTGTTGATGAATATGTGGTGAACTCTGGAGTTGCATTTTGTTTTGATGCTTCATTGGAAGGATAAAAAATATGGAAATTTTGTTGGATCAGATAGATCCTATAAGGTTGATGAGTTTTCCATGATTCTCTGCATCTAATTGGTATCAGATCTCAGAATATTTTGAGCGTGTAGATAGAAGGAAATCTACACCAGGCAATGTTGGGTATTTTGATTCTTGTTGATAGAGTTGTGGTTGCAGGTGCTTGTCCACTGGCTAAAATTAGGAAGACATGAAGGTCTATCATGGGGACATAGGAGATGTTCCAAGAGCCTAAGGAAGAGGTCCATGGTTTCCAAAATTCCTAGGGAGAGAGGCAAAGAGGATAACTCCTGGGCGAGGCAAGAGAGTTGTTGTAGCAACATTGGAGGGTGGACAAGAGTTTGGAGCAATGCCATGAGAGGCATCCATATGAACTCCATTAAAGAGATTCAAGAGAGTTTGGTTGAATAATGATGTAGAAAATACATCAAGA
This sequence comes from Thuja plicata, assembly GCA_018584345.1. NCBI lineage: Eukaryota > Viridiplantae > Streptophyta > Pinopsida > Cupressales > Cupressaceae > Thuja > Thuja plicata. The sequence goes on from MU226815.1 coordinate 568,220, forward strand.
AGATGAAAATATGGAAAGAAGATTGAAGAGGAAAATATTAAGATAAAGACAAAGGCATCAAAGGAAATGATGTGTTGCTAGTTTCTTTTTCCAAGAGACTTGGAAAGCTTTCAAGGTCGACAGTATGATGCAGGAGCACCTATTTACAAGGAAAAGATCTAGGAGGTTCCAAAGAAGGAAAATATAATAAAATGATCCATTTTATTTCACTTTATTTCATAAGGTCATGTGTGATGTATTGATTCCATTGATGTAAGGCTAAATGAGCCATTTTGTCAAAATTGTCGGTTTAGGGCATAGATTGGCCAAATAGGTAAAATGATGTAAAACAATACATAGAAGGGTTTAAATGATGTAAAATTTCATTAATATTTTTTTTTGACATGTTTCTAAGGTTATTACAAAGTTTTAATATCATTGGGTTAAAATTGCAAAAGTTATCAACTTGACAACAAAAGTTGTCAAGCAAAAATGTTGTCAAAATGCAAAAGAAGGTGAAAAGTAGTTTCCATCAGTTTTGAGGGTAGTTAGGGAGGTTTGGAATGTCAATAGGATTTATATATCATTTTATGATAGAACAAAATCATGATGTAAAGTTGGAGAAGGATTGGGAAGCATTGGAAGCAATTTTGGTATCATATTTTCACTATTCAATCTATTGTTTTGTTGTCTTGAAAGTTTTCCCTCTTGTTTCCAGGGTTTGTACAGCCATGTATAGTATGGAAAAAAGTGTATTTATATTATCATATTGTATCATAGTGAATAATCTTTCCATTCCTTTTGATTTTAGTTTCTTTCATGCAATTTTGAGAAAGTTATGAGAGTTTTGGTGAAAACCATTTGTAACTGCCCAAAACCCTAATTCACGACGAAAAGTTTTGGAAGAATCATCATAAATATTTATTTAACCCTTGGATCCTTCTATAACTTGGAAAAAATTTCTTTAACTATCATTTCTATAATCTGACCGGAGAGATTGTCTTTATTATCACAATTTAGAGAGTTATGAATGAGTGTTTATGACTATATTTTCATGACTAGAATATAGTAAATTTCATAGTTGGACAATTCTTGGTTTTCTTCTGCAAGTAATGGATAGACGAAATTTTTAAATGATTCATATTTCATGAACAAGATATAAATATACAAGTATAATGGTTTTATTTATTTGGTTAAGACTTGGTAATGGTTATGTGATTTGGATAAAGAAGAAATATCCCTAATATGAGAATGTGTTAACGAATATGTGGTGAACATGGAGTTGCATTTTGTTTTGATGCTTCATTGGAAGGATAAAAAATCTAGAAATGTTGTTGGATTAGATAGATCCTAGAAGGTTGATGAGTTTTCCATGATGCTTATAAAAATTTGAAGGTTTCAAAAGGTTCCTTAGTAGTAGAAAAGGTTGTGAAAGTAGGCACCTTATATCTTTGTATAGGTAATGTTGTTCCTTCTACTCTAATTGTTACAGAGAAAAGTGAATGTCCAGGAATAGTTGCTGCAGTTGAGTAGGCAGAAAATGAAGTAGTTCATGTGGATACCAAAAAAACACTGTGGCACAAAAGACTTGGGCACATGAGTGAGAAAGGTATGAAATTACTTCACTCAAAGAAAGTTTTACCAGGTCTGAAATGTGTAAATTTAGATTTCTGTGAAATTTGTGTTTATGGGAAACAAAAGAGAGTCAATTTCTTGAAGGGTGGGAAGGAAAAGAAATATGATAAATTAGAGCTAGTGAATACAAATGTATGTGGTATAGCTCATGTATCTTCCCTTGGTGGCTCTCTATATTATGTTACTTTTATTGATGATGCAACTAGGAAAGTCTGGATTTATTTCCTTAGAAATCTGAAGTATTTGAAACTTTTAGAAAATGGAAAAGCTTGGTTGAAAATGAGACTGGTAAAAGATTAAAATGTCCCAGATTTGATAACGGTGGTGAGTATTGCAGAAAATAATTTGAATATTATTGTTCCTCTAATGGCATTCATAGGAAGAAAATAGTTCCAAGAACTCCACAAGAAAATGGAGTGGCTGAACGCATGAATAGGACAATAATGGAACATGCAAGGACTATGAGATTTCATTTTGGGCTCCCCTTAAACATGTGGGAAGGCATTGTAAATATTTTTGTTTATTTAATTTATAGAGGTCCCACTACTCCTTTGGGTTGTGGTATTCTAAAGGAAGCATGGACTGGTAAGAAGGTAGGTTATTCTTTTCTTAGAACCTTCGGTTGTGAAGCATTTGTACATATAGATTTTGAAAATAGAACCAAGCTAGAAGAAAAATTAAAAAATGTGTACTTGTTAGATATGAAATTGATGAATTTGGCTATAGAATTTATAATTTTGAAGATCATAAAATTTTAAGAAGTAGGGATGTCATATTCAATGAGAAAATATTGTATAAAGATCTATTGCGATAACATCAAAAGAAAGACACTAATTATGTAGAGTTGGATGATACTCCAAATGATAATGTTCCAGTAATTCCTTATGCTCCGCAACAACAACAACAACAAATAATACGCACCCCAGTGAATGTTAGATGGTCAACAAGGCTAAGTAGACCTCCAGATAGATTTTCATCTTCTCTGTATTCTATTTTATTAATTGATGTTGGTGAACCTGAATATTCTAATGAAGCTATGCAGGTGGATACAAAGCTTCAGTGGGAGTATGAAATGACAGATGAAATGGACTCTTGCTGAAAAATCAGACTTGGGATTTATGTAAGTTACCTGCAGGTAAACAGGCTTTGCAGAATAAATGGGCTTACAGGTTGAAAGAAGAAGATGGAGGTAAGAAAATATTTAAAGCCAGATTAGTCGTAAAATGATTTGCATAGAAACATGGTATTGATTTTGATGAGATATTTTCTCCAGTTGTTAAAATGACTTCTATTTGTACTGTTTTAAGTATTGTGGCTACTGAATATTTGCATTTAGAGAAGCTTGATGTTAAAAAAAAAATTTCTTCATGGTGATTTGAATGAAGAAATATATATGGTACAACCTTGGGGATTTGAGATCAAGGTTAAGGAGAGTTTAGTGTGTAGATTGTAGAAAGGTTTATATGGCTTAAAGCAAGCACCTCAAAAATGGTACATTAAGTTTGAGACTTTTATGAATGAGAATGGATACACTCAATGTAATTCTGACCATTGTGTTTATTTCAAGAGCTTAAATGAGGAAAAATACATTATTTTATGTTTATATGTTGGTGATATGCTTGTAGCTGGGTCTAACATGGATCATATTAAGGGGCTGAAACAACAGTTAGAAAAAAAAATTTCTATGAAGGATTTGGGGGCAGCAAAACAAATCCTTGGCATGAAAATTTGCAGAGATAGGAAGAACAAAAATTAACTCTATCTCAGGTTGATTATGTTGAAAAGGTGCTGCAGAGATTCTCCATGAAGGATGCCAAAGTTGTCACTACACCTTTGCTTGGTCATTTGAAATTGAATAAGGAGATATGTCCAAAGACACCAGAAGAAGAGGCTAAAATTGGCAAGATACCTTATGCTTCAACTGTAGGGAGCTTAATGTATGCTATGGTATGTACTAGGCCAAACATTGCACATGTAGTGGGAGTCGTTAGCAGGTATATGAGTCACCCTAGGATTGAGCATTGGAATGCAGTCAAATGGATTCTCAGATATTTGAGTGGTACATCTAATAAGTGTTTACACTTTGGGGGATCTACTACTATTGTTCATGGCTATGTTGACTCAGATTTGGTAGGAGATATAGATATAGGTGAAGTACTACAAGTTATGTATTTACTGTTGGTGGGATAGCAGTGAGTTGGATTTCTCGATTACAAAAGGTGAATTCTTTATCCACTACAGAGGTAGAGTATGTTGCTGCTACAGAGGAAGCCAAGTAGATGATGTGGTTTCAATTATTCATAGAAGAATTGGGACATCCATAGGTGGATAACTATCTGTATTTAGATAGTCAGAGTGCCATACATCTTGCAAAGAATTCTTCTTTGCACTCAAAGACAAAGCACATACAGTTCCAATATCATTTCATTCGGTCAGTTTTGGATGATGGACAGTTAAATCTAGAAAAGATACATACAGATGATAATCCAACGGATATGTTTACAAAGGTTGTAACGAGGGAGAAGATAAATTCTTTTTCAGCTTCGGTTGGTCTTCTAGATTGAATATAATAATAGAACAACAGAGTCCAGGAAGGTTGGATCCAGTGGGAGCTTCACAGGGTAGCGGTTTTTCTATAGGATCAGTCTCCAAGTGGGAGAATTATTGGTATATGTGGAGTCTGATCATTACCCAAGTGGGATATTGTTATATTGTGGTGACTGATCAGGAAATTACTATCCATGAAAGTGTTTTACCTTTTTTTGAGGCTTATTTTATCCAATTTCTAGACCGACATGTTCTAACCCTAATGCAACATAAAGTTTGTATAAATTGGCTTAGGATTAGGGTTTCATTATTATGTTGTATGTTTTACGGTGGTATTGAGGTGTAAGGGATTGCGTATTGCGATCAGATTGTAATCACTAGATAATAGAAAGATTGGACTTGCTGTTTGGTGGGTGCAGCCCAGGGATTGGGTGAGCTACATTAAATCTTTGTGTCTTGTGTTCTCTTGAATTTTGTTTTATTATTCTCAGTTATTGGTTATATTTTTGCATGTAATTGTTATTTCTGTCTTGTTAATCCTAACACCAAGGTCTACCAAACAATATATTATACGTTAAGTTTAGATCCAAAACTTGACAAAACATCTCTTTTTGAATTGGCCCCACTCAGATTGGTAGAGTAACTATACCTTTTAAGATATGTCTTCATCATCATAATCTTTGATTTTTATTTTATTTTTGTATCCACGATAGTTTCAGAATATCCCAAAGATTTGACAATATTTAAAGTTCATATGTTCAAGCCAGCCACTCCATCTATCAATACTATTTTAATCCTATGATTTTGGATGGGGAATTCAATATGCAAGGATAAGTTTTGTGGGTGGTTCAAGGACATATCATCTTTCTTAGAAAAATATGGACAATGTGGTGTGATAAGGTGACCAACCATAGTTTGAAATTTATCTACATCCAATTCATTAGGGATCATCGTATGAATTAGGGCCTTTTCCAAAATTTCCTTATGAGAGGGTGATATTTTTAACAACTCCAAGATAGAGATTTGAGTGGGATTTCTTAGGATTTGATCCACTAAATTATATTTATTTAATGTGGATGATGAAAAGTTATTCATGGTTGTTTTGCTGGATGCTCCTGGTAGGGTAATTTTGGATACTTTCCCCCTAGTAATCACATGGGAGGGTTCTTTCTTTTGTTTACCTTTGACCATTATGACATTGATTGTATTATAAAAACCACATAAAGCATTGATGGTATTATCATAGGCGTGACCAAAAATTTACCTTGTTTCCCTTGTTATTGTTTTTGTTTGTATTTGAAGATTCACCTTTCTCATGATTCAAGAAAGGAGTTTTTAAGGTTGTGTGATCTTGATTGTTATTAGGTCCCTGTACTTAAATATTTATTATCAATGAGATCTTGGACACCATGATTTAATCTCATACAATCAGTAGTCTTATGTCCTTTGTTTCGATGATACTCACAATGATTGATTCATTCCACCATGAGGGTTTAACTTGGAGTTCATACCCTCTTGACTTGGGTAGAGTTATAATCTTGTTTGCAAGAATTCTTTTTAGAGATTCCTTGAGGGGTTCTCCCAAAGGAGTAAATTTCCTTCTTAGTGAAATGAATTGGGACATATTGAATTTTGGTTTTGGTTGATTGTTATCTTGGTTATTTTTTCTGTTGAAAGAGGTATTGTTTAGTGGATTGATGTTGTTTGCTTGATTTTTTGAACTACTAGAAAGATAGTATGGTTTAGGTTTAATGTTGTTTTCTTCTACCAATCCATCATTTACTAGGTTTTGTTATTTTTTTTTAACCAAAACTAATGTTTGTCATTGTTGTTATTGGTTGAGGTATTTTTATTGTAAGTGTTTATGTTGTTCAAAAAATCCTTTGGTATCTTTATATAACTTGAGTTCACCCTTCTTTACCAAAGAATCTTGTATTTTGATACTATTTTCAATCATTTTGTCAAAGGATGGGGGACATTGGAGTTGTAACCAAAAGTTTATTTGATTGTTCAAATTGTTAATGAAGATGCACATCATCTACTTTTCTGGTACACTTCTTAGGTACTTGGAAAAGATTCTTCTCCAATGTTGTATGAAAGTAAAAAAATAATTCCCCATTTCTTTATTTGGTATTGCACAAATCTAACATGGTCACTTCGTGTTAAATTTTATAGGAGTATTGAGTCATAAACTTAGAGACCAACTCTTCAAATGTTTTAATTCTAGGTGGTAATTTAGAAAACCACGCCATCACTTGTTCGCCTAAGCTCATTGGAAATAGTCTCATTAGATATGTTTGTTCATGGAGGAATTCTATGTTCAACGTGCAAAATTATTTAATATGGTCTTGAGGATTAGTTGTTCCCATGTAATTATCATATTATTGAAATACTACATTGGGTGAGAGAGGTATCATTACCAAACTTTTGTCGAAGGGAAAAGGACACATGCCCTCTATTGTGTATTTATTTGGAGAATTTCCCTTTTGAATGTTATCCAACTGTGCTTGGAGAGATTGGGCATGTTTGTTTAGAACACCTAGAGGGTTAACCTCCTCCTCACCTTGTCTCAAGTGGGATACATCATATTTGTGAGGTAGTTTAACCCCTAGTTGAGATAAGGTCATGAAGTAACTTTGTTTGTCTTTTCCTATCACCTATTCCATCATTTTAAAAAATGACGGGTTTTGTTGTTCCTCCCTTACCTTTTCTTCTATTATTTCCTCATGTTCTTGGTTGGTGGTGTTACTATTGTTGGTATTGTTATCATTGGTGTTGTGAATATTAGCCCATAAGTTTTCTATGTTGGATTTTTTTTTTTGGACTTGATCCACTTGTTGTCTTTGATCACATTTCCATTGTCTTGAATTGAGTACTTACAATACCTTGTTCTTATTGACATAACCTTTTGGTACCCCTTTTAAGGACGATTCCTTTGAGTGAGCTAACTAGGTTAAAAATCCTGGTTAGGTTGTCCAAACAATTGATTGGTTGAAGTTTCAATGATTGTTTAACCAAGGTAAAATGTGTCTTGGGTTGAAGTCTAATAAGGAAAGATGTATCTGATGACATGTAACTAATTGAATGTTTGATAATGTTAAGTTGAAGATGATGCAAGACATTAAATCAGTTAATGGTTTCTATTGTCATTGATGTCAACTTGATATCATCTGTATGGTCATATACATAATGCCAAAGACTTTAGAGAATCAATGAAACAATGATTATGCTTTCAACAATGCATAAAAGTAAAGTATTCACTAAGTGACAGACAACACCAATGGAGTACACACCACTGGTAAAGACAGAGATAAAGTTATAGTGATGTCCGACAAGTAGAAGACAGTATTGCCTGATGAGATAAAAATAGAGTTTCCCAACGAGCAAGATCTAATGATGCCCAATGGATGGAGATTTCGAAGCTAACTAAAGTTGCACCGATGGAACTGGTAGTTGTCACTAGTGATGAACTGCAGTATTGACCAATAGAACAGAGAGATCAGAAAACAAAAAAATATCTAGCTGGCAAAGCTTAAGGATAGACTTAACTGGTTGTTTTATTCAACCACAGTTAAAGCAATTGACTTATACAGTTGGCAAGAAGATAACTACG
>MU226815.1:580947-620465 GCA_018584345.1 Thuja plicata
GTCATACTTGAATATGTGCAATCAAAAGAACAATTGGCTGATATCTTCACCAAGCCACTGCCCAAGGATACATTTGAGTACCTAAGGAAAAGACTAGGGGTCAAACCCATGTCTAGCAGTCAGTAAAAGGACTGAAGGCTACATCAGCCATATATCATCAGAGTATAATTCATGATTGATGCAAGTAGAAAATGAACTTTAAGCTACATCTATATACATAAAAGTATATATTAGAACTGAGCACCAGAACATATTGTTATATTGATGATGGATAATGGAAATTCAAGAAATATATTATGGAGAGAAGAAATTGTTTGACAGAATGTCAGATATTTGATAAATATTTGTTTGGCATTGTTGTCAAAGGGAGAGAATGTATCCATATTACCACCAAAAAATATTCATTATCAGATTACTCCAAACAGGGAGAGATCATATCCATAGGGAGAGTATTTGTATAAAAGTTGCAAATAAAAGATCGTGACATCAAGAAGCAGAAAAGTCAAAAGAGAGAAATTGACACAAACAAAGATCACAACACATCAGAAGAAGAAACAAAGAAAGCTGCAAGAATCAAATCTAAGCTAGCACAGAGCTTACCGACGGTCAGACATTTTTTCAGTTATCAAAACAAATTGTTTTGTAATTTGATGAATCTCAACAATTGTATTTCATATTGTATTAGAAATACTATAGTGTGATAATATAGTGTGTTTCCATCAATGCCAAAGGGAGAGATTGCTGACATGTAATTGATTGAATGTTTGATAATGTTAAGTTGAAGATGATGCAAGACATTAAATCAGTTAATGGTTTGTATTGTCATCAATGTCAACTTGATATCATCTATATGGTCATATACATAATGCCAAAGAATTTAGAGAATCAATGGAACAATGATTATGCTTTCAACAATGCATAAAATTCAAGTATTCACCAAGTGATAGACAACACCGATGGAGTGCACACCACCGATGAAGACAGAGATAAAGTCACAGTGATGCCCGATGAGCAGAAGACAGTATTTTTTGGTGAAGCAGAATCATAGGATGCCCAATGAGTTAAAAATAGAGTTTCCTAATGAGCAAGATCCAATGATGCTCGATGGACAGAGATTCCAAAGCTAACTGAGGTTGCACCGACGGAACTAGCAGTTGTCACTAGTGACGAACTACAAAATTGATCGACAAAACAAAGAGATCAAAAAATGACAAAATATCTAGCTAGCAGAGCTTAAGGATAGAATTAACTGGTTGTTTTATTTGTTTTATTTGACCACAATTAAAGAAATTGATTTATACAGTTGGCAAGAAGATAACTACAAGATAAATCAGGAGTTAAAGCCATAAATCAAATTGGCTAGATTATTTTTCACGCCAAGAATCAAGAATCAAGGAAAATCATGCCTATATAAGAGACGATCATAATTCATTTCCACAAGCACTCAGATACATGGGGGAGTGAATTGAAAGAAGATGCTAAAGAGAAACTGGTGAAGGATAAACTTCATACAGTCCTGATCAATCAAGCTAAGGGTGAGCTAAAGAATTCTGCAGACACCGACAAACAGTGAAGCACAACATCAGAGAGTAGAAAGTGTGAAGTACAAAGGAATTGAATTGATACATTGATCAAAGACATAAAGTACATAAATAGATCTGAATATCTGCAATTCAAAGTTGCATTAGAAACAGGTCATTGTGTTTTAGTTTAACCATTGAAGCATTAAGTCTCTTAACAGAGAAGGACTTAAGCGTCTTCTATAATTGAGGTATATCCTAACAGATTACCAAAAAGGTTGATTCATGATAGTAGCAGCGGTCTTACCTAAAGCCTATTGACAGTCTAAGAAGGAGGCTGATTCAAGGATGGTAGTAAGATTAGCATAAAGCCTATTGACAATCTAAAGGCTGATTCAAGGATGGTAGTGTAGATGCCAGATACTAAGTGACAACCTATGTATAAAAATCCTCTAACAAGGTCACACTTAACCATGTATTTGTAACCTTTAACATGGTTGGCTCCTAACAGGGCTCACTACAGAAGAGTGAAATTTGGGCTACCGGTCCCAGTGGTTTTTCCCTTAACAGGGTTTCCACGTTAAAATCCATGTGTTATGTGTGTATGGTTTATTACTTTATTGTTTTACATTTCACATATACATTTCTAGATTGATTGGTATACTCTACATATTTACTGAGTATCGGTAAATGAGTTTTACTGCTTATCAGTAATCAAGGAGAATAAGGACAGACAAGGTAAATCGACAGATAGTAAATTGTTTCAAGTATTTCAAGGCATACATCTTGTAGGGACTTAATAATCTAAGGTGTAATAATTAGTGGATTAAAGTTTAAAGGATAAATTTTTGAGGCCACTGATTCACCCCCCCCTCTTAGTTATTACTAACAGTATCCCTATAATGAAGACTTAGGATAATGACTTTGATTTGCACAATTCTAGGAAAAGGATAGGTAATCCTTTGATGAAGAATTTATAGAAATCCAAAGTCAACAATGATTTGACCAAACTCCACAATGTTAATATTTTTGAAACTTAATGCAAATGAACCAATTTATTTGAAAATCCAAATAATGACGAGTTTTAAATATGTTTTCACTAACATAGACACTACTTTGAAAAGCGTATTCAACAGTGTTTTCAATTTTGACCAAAAATGTTTATAAGTACTCTCAGGTTATAGGCGACATTTTATAGGTGACACTTTAAAGATCAAAGGTGACATTTTTTCTTCTCAAAGGCAACTGTCTAGTGAGAAAAAATGACTTATGATTTCTTAAAGGCCAGAGAATGCCTAATATTTTCTCAATTTCAAGAAATTTTGAGGTTTGTGTTTGAATTTTAATTTCAAATGGATAATTTTTTCTTATTTTTTGGATTATCAAACATAGAAAACACATAAACACTTGTTTTCAAATTTAAAATCTATCCAAAAAGTGCATGTTCTTGATCATTTCCATTGGTCATTTACATATAATATAATACATGCAAGATAACTATAGTTAATTTTGGATTTCATGAATAAAAAGGTGAGCTTACTAATTAACTAGGATTTAATTAAGATTCCATTCAAAAGAGATTTTTGTTTTACCTCCCTTTATAGGAGCCTCTAAAAAAAACAAAGATGCAGAAGGATGCATTAGTCCAGGAGAGCTTTATGAAGATATCATTAAAGCTGGATTGATGTATGGAGGCTACTAATTAGGGGGAGTAGTAAGCATGGTAAGAAAAGATTATGTGATCTGAAGTTGAGTATTTTAGGGAGCTACAAAGAAGTGCAAGAATCAGTGAGTTAAGTGTTTGATTAATGTTTGGATGTGTAATACCCACCCCATATTTTTCTTTTAATTTTTGGTTGCCGAACTCTTTTAGGCCTTTTCATGTGCGCGATGGTTATTTCAGTGTTATTGAGGATATTGATGTATGCCATTCTTTATGATTTGATATTTTATGATCTGTTGGATAATTGTGTTATATCTTTTGTTTATAGTTAGACTTATGGTTATTTCATGATGATTATTTATATGTTATGATGTCATTATATTATGGATTTACTGACAACATTGACACTACATGTGTATGCACATGTGTCATTTGTGTGTTTTACATTTCTCTTTGGTGTGTTTGGTATGATATGGGAAAAGTTCATAGTTACCTTCTCTGGCGAGATTAACATTATGTAGAGATCCCAAACATTTTTTTATATTATATATACACATATGTTCATCTTTGTGATGACAGGTTTGCAGGCATCGAACTTCGTCTTCCCTAAATTAGCAGGAGTGAGTGTGGTCTATCACAATATCTCAATGGTAAGAGAGGGAAGATAGTATTCAGGCCTAAATCCTTACCCTAAACCTCCATTTGTCCTATGAGTGAACAAGTATCTAAGTGACTACCCTATCTGAATCCATCAAGGTGACATGGATTCATGAGCCTTTTCTATGTGTACTTATTGTTTCTGTTTCAGTTGGATTTATGATGTTTTTTGGATTGTTTTAGTAAATGATTATTTATGGTAATTATTAATGTTAATAATTACATCTTTAATAAGGTTAAAATATTAAGATATTAATATATGGCTATTTAATTATTAAATGTTGATTAAAAGCCTATATTTGATTAATATATTTAATTAGTAAGTCTTAATTTGATAAATATTAAATCCAAAAATTGTAATTGATTGTAAAAATTAAATTATGAATATTAATTTAAGTTGCATGATTAATTAATTTAACTAAAATAATTTCATGCATTTAATATGCACTTTATTAATGAATTTTGACTTTAAATTTATTTTATAAAATTAAGTTGTGCAAAATTGATTTAAGTGAAAATTGAATTCAAAGTGTTTCTTTTAATTTTTAATTAAAAATTCCTAATTAGGGTTGCACTTTTTCAAAACCTAATTACAAGGTTTTCTATATATTTGAATATAAATCCATTTGGAGGCAATTCAATCAGGTTGAAGGAGATTTTTGGGAGTAAAAGAATTTTTGTAAAGCTTTGAAGTATTTTTGATTGGACCTTACTTTGTCATTATTTCAGATCTGTTCTTCATTTTTAAGGTAGGATTTGAAACCTTTGAAATTTCAGTATTCAGATCCCTATCTTCTATGTATCTAAAATACTGGAATCCTTTGTCTGAAAATTCCTTGTCTCTTATAGTGCTTGTTTGAGTTATTCAATTTGAAAAAGGTAATTAAATTAGATCTAGGGCTTTCCTTTTTGTTTAGTTCCAGATCTATGTTTTGAGTTGCATTTATGTGTATCTCATGTGATTCACTATTTTTCTTACGCATTGTTATCATTACTGTTTGTAAACATTTTAAAAACATTATCCTGTAAACTTAGTATCATGTTTTAGGTTTATTTCTCCTGGTTTCCCTGGCAGGACGTTACACGATGTCTAAGAGGTGTGTATGTGCAAGAAAGCATGATGAGGTTGACGAGGTAGTAGAAGCAAAGAAGGAAAAGGAAACATACATTGATATGAAAAAAAATTGAAAAAGAGAAGATTATACACCTTTAACATTGATGTCAAAGGGGGAGAGAAGAATATGTTTAAACAATAGAAGAGAAAAGTTTCCAGATCAGAATAAAAGAACAAACAAAGTTTGTATAAGGAAGTACAGATTAGAGAAGACATACTTGCACATAAAAAAGAAGAGTTTTTGTGAAGAAGAATGGTGTTCATCCAAGGGGAAGAGTTTATGGAGAGAAACCCATGTAATTAGATTTGATCTAAGGGAACCTTTCTTCTAGGGGGAGTATATTAGTGAAGGAGATGAGTCAAAGTGAATCTCAAAGATGATGTGGATGATGGTCTCCAAGGGAGACTGTTGGTTTCTAATTGCATTACTTATGTTATACATCATATGTTACCATGAATGCCAAAGGGGGATGTTTTTGGCATATTGGAAAAGTTGGAAGATGATTGTGTTGGAATTCATGTCAACATAGTAGAGGGATTAATTAGAAGAAGTGATCAGAAGAGTTATTGCTAACTTAATTATTGCAGGTTAACTAGTAGAGAAGAATGCTAAAAGGTCTGGTAGGAAGCATATATTGTAGAGATGAAGCCATTCACATAGACGTGTTGGTCCACTGAGAGGGGGGCTGAATCAGACAAAATCAAACTTAAATACTCAAAACTTAGCTCACTGATTCACTCAGTAGAAATGAATATAGTACTAACTGACTCACCAAATAAATTAATAACTTAAATAACCATACATATCATAATATGAAAATAAATCATTCAAACTCAGTTAAAACCAGATTTAACAAGGAAACCCAATATGGGAAAAACCTCTGTGGTAATTGTGACCCACAATAAAAATTGTATGCTTCTGAATTATGCTCGGTTAAGAACTTATCATGTTAAAGATTACAAACACATTTTCTAGATGTGACCCTGTTAAGGGATTTACCTCAAATATGTTAAGATCTTCACCATTTTAGGATTTGGCTTGCTAGAGGACTTTAAACACTCTTTTGGAATGTCACCTACATCTAGGATTTACAAATAGGACTATTAAATCCACTTGGTTAAGATATTTTCTCTGTTACAAATGACGATAAGCAATAGTAAAACTTTGATATGTAAATATAGAAAATACCTTTTTCTTGTGTCAGATCCTTTGTGCTCACATGAATAATGGCATCACATAATCCATTTTCCTCTGCTCTTAGACTGTATATTCTACTCTTTCTGCTTCTTTGTTTTGCTTGGTAACTCTGTCCTTCAGCTTCTTCTTCTTCTTAATCCAATTGGCCAGCATCATCCTCTCTATTTATTTCTCATCCTTTATATATAAATATTTTTCCTCTTTATCTCCTTGCTTCAGTTTTCCATCATTTGTGCTCAGTCATTCGATCATCTTCTCCACAAATATTAGCTCAGTAAATAGTTTAAATTTTACCTCGGAACTTGAAATTTTTCTTGGAGCTCTAATAATCAAGTTCAATTGCATAATCTTCACCTTAGATAGTCTCATTGAATTTTCTCACTCGTATATCTTCTAACAAACTTCCTTTAATTCTTATCAACATTCAGATCATCACAACTTCATATTAAATTTGATCTTATCATCATTTTCAATCAATATCCTATACTTGGTAACTTGCTTAGCAACTCGGAAACTAACTTCATTCACTTCTTAGTGCCTAAATAATTCTCGGTGCTCGGTTATAGAACCTGACTAACACAACTCTATACCGACTGACTTTATCTAGCTCGGTAGAGTTACTCTTTTTAGTCATAACTTAACTCTTTGTAATCTTTGACTTAAACATTCAAGTGTATCGACTTGATAACATCAAATATATAGTAAAAAAAACTATATCAACATTACTTTATCATTGTATGATTTCTATTTTTCATCCATTTAACTTCTCCTTCTCATGATATGGTAACTCAATAAAAATCAGTAATCAATTGCTTGACATTAATGAAAAAATAACAGTTGATCTAACCATTCCTAAAAACATGTATACCTATTACCACTTGGTCTTCATCATCTCTATCAGTTGATAAACAATCTCCCTCTTTGGCATTGATGGCAACACTATAGTATTACTATAGCAATTGATGATGACAATCATCAATATTGTCAATCTCTGTCATTACTCCCTCTGAGTTGATAGTTTTGTTTATGATATTCAAACTCTTCTCCCTCTTGGGTAAATCTTCTAATACTATAGCATACATTCTGATTCTCCTTCATGAGTAAATTTAATCAATTTGTTCTCTCCCTCTTTAACGACAATGCCAAAAAGTCATACTCTTGAAAAATTGTTTCAACAGTGGATTATACCTTACATATACAAATATTCATTACATACATAAATTTCCACACAACTTTAGAAATCACCTAAAGTGTTTCATACTAACATCAACTCAAGAATATATATTCTAATAAAATATAGAATTAATGTAGCATGCCTCATGCTTCTTAGTGAATATTGGATAAGGGAAGAACCCCTAATTTACCTCTGAGATACTCAAAATCATCCTTCGATAGTGGCTTTGTAAAGATATGAGCCAGTTGTTCCTTTGAATTCACATATTCTAATACCACATTCTTCTATTTAACTTGTTCTCTTAAGTAGTGATGCTTGATAGAGATGTGCTTGGTCTTTGAATGCATAACCAGGTTCTTTGATATGTTGATAGCACTTATGTTGTCACAAGAAATAGTTATAGGATATGAGATAATCTCTTGCATACCTTCAAGTAGCTTTTTGAGCCAAACAATATTCACACAATTCATGGTAGTAGCAACATATTTGGCCTCGGTAGTATACTGCGAAATGCAACTCTACTTCTTGCTTAGCCATGTGACCAATATTTCACCTAGAAAGAATCCTCCTCCACTAGTACTTTTACTATCATCAATATTTCCATCCCAATATACATCAGTGTAGACTTGTAGATCAAAATTACCTCCTTTCTTGTATAATAAACCAAAATTTGCAGTTCCTTTCAGATATCTAAAGATTCTCTTGACCGCAGGCATATGCGTTTCCTTAGGATCAGAAGAAAATCTTGCAATAATCCCAATAGCGTATGCTATATCAAATCAGTTGTGAATAACATACTGCAATTTACCAATCATGGATTGATAAAGAGTATTAGCCACCTCTTTTGTCTCATCTTCTTTAGACAATTTACATCCTATGACCATTGGTGTACCAATAGGCTTGGAATCTTCCATACCAAAATTTTTGAGGATCTCTTTCATATACTTAGCTTGTGTAATATAGATCCCTTTTGTAACATGATGCATCTATAGACCTAGAAAGAACTTAATCTCTCCAATCATTGACATTTCAAATTATTTTCTCATTTCATCAACAAATGCCTTACATAAGGTGCTATTGCCTCCAAAAATAATATCATCAATACAAATTTCAGCAATCAAAACCTTTTTGTCACTGTCACACTTCAAGTAAACATTATTGTTATCACTTGTTCTTTGAAATCCTATTTTAATTAAATAAGAGTGCAATCTCTCATGCCATGCTTGTCTCATACCATGCTCGAGGTGCTTTCTTCAAACCATAAAGAGATTTGTGTAACTTACATAACTTGTTCTTATTTGTGCTCTCAATGAATCCTTTAGGTTGCTCTATGTAAAATTATTCTTCTAGTATCCCATTTAGAAATGAAGACTTGACATCCATTTGATAAATTTTAATCCTTTGTAATCCAAATAAGCTAGAAGTATTCTTACTCCTTCCAATCTAGAAACAGGTGCAAAAATCTCTCCATAATTTATACCTTTTTCTTGTGCATAAAATTTGCAAACCAATCTAAATTTGTTTCTAATAACTTCTCCATTCTCATTCAGCTTGTTTCTGAAAATCCCTTTAGTACCAATAACATTTTTATCCTTTTTCCTAGGTACTAAAGTTCATGTACTATTCTTTTCTATCTCATCAAACTCTTCTTTCATTTCTTTCATCCAATATTAATTATCTAGTGCTTCTTTAACTTTCTTTGGCTCAAATGTAGATATCAAACATGTATTGTCTCTTACCTTTCTTTGTGTCATCACTCTAACATCTTTATTTCCAATAATCTTACTCAGGGAGTGGTTCCTCCTCACATACTTTGCTAAAAAAATCCTGGTAGGTCTCGATGCTTCATCCTCATCATTCAGTTGTAGAGAAATATGTTTATCTTCCTCCTTGGTAGGTGCTCTCGGTAAGGTGTCAGGGACATTAGGTTTTACATATACAAACTTATCATAGTCTTTAGGTTCCTTTTTTCTCTCTTCATCATTCTTTTCTGCAAACTCATCAATTCTCACACTTGCATTTTCCACCATTTTGTTAGTAACTTTATTCAAACACTTATAGGATTTACTCCTTGTAGAATATCCTAATAATATTCCTTCATCCCCTTTAGAATCAAAATTTCCTTCTCTAGAATATTTCAAGATATAACATCTACTTCTAAAAACTTTGAAATAACTCACATTAGGTTTGTGTTCATACCAGATTTCATAAGGTGTTTTGTTGGTACCTTTATTCATTTTTACTTGGTTCAATGTGTAAACAATAGTAATGACTGCTTCTCTCCAGAATTTTTTATGAAATACCTTTCTCAATCATTAGTGTCCTAGAGAAATCAACAATAGATTTGTTCCTTCTCTCAGCAACACCATTCTGTTGTGGTGTCCTCAGTTCTGACATCTATCTCTTAATTCCATTTTCATTACAAAATAAAGTAAACTCATCAGATGTAAACTCACCTTTTCTATCAGATCTTAGACATTTCAATTTTCTTCCTATTTCTTTCTCAATTCTTGCCTTATACCATGGTGCAAGAGAACCTAAGGTTAGAAAAATTTCTAGGTTAGGAGGAATTTTTGGTTTGTAAGGTGTTTTGTTTCACCATTCTTGTAATGACCAAGGTCAATCGGTGAACAAACACCATAGTTGCTAAGTAGTTGGTTTCTAGTTTAAGTGTGTGTTGAGGTAGCCTATAAACCTATAGAAATACAACAAGGCTCTAGAAATCAAAATTGGTAAAGTGGCACTAAGTTATTCTGGTGCTCAGGCAACTCTATTGCTCGGGAATACTACTCGGGAATCTTTCTCCTGTTACACTAGGTTTCTCGGGTATGCTATGTAGAATGCTTGGGAACGTCACTCGGTAATGTCTCTCAGGTTATACTTGGTGCTCAGGTTTGTTTCTTAGGGTTTCTTGTAGATTGATTGATGCTCAGGAATTCAAGGCAAAATTTTATTTTGACACTCGGGACTGGTGCTCAATAATGACGGTCTATCTCTCGATTATGTCGGTTAGTGACCTAGAAAATGTAGGATGTGACATTTGTGACCATCTAGGTCAACTGTAATGGTTCTCAATGTGTCATTTTTGTCTTTTATGGATATGGACACCTATTCCAATGATGGGAGGGTCATTTATGGCTTGACCATGCCTTCTATGCAAGGTGGTTGAAGTTGTTGGAGGACGTGAGATATTTTGAAGGAAGAAGCTATATAGATAGAAGTTTGTAATATAGTAGAGAGTTGGAAAAATAGAATAGATAGATAAGAGAGTTTAGAGGTTTGTACATGTAATAGATTTAGAAAGTAATATAGAGAGTATTTTGGCATCATCTTCTGTATTATGTTATGTGTTCTTTGTGTAATATGTCCAGTTTAGTTCTTCATGTTAAATCAGTCGATTTAGCTTGGAGAATGAATTTATCCTGATAGATTCTTTAGCATAGATAGTAGCTTTATAGTGAGAACTAGGTCTAGATCATTTGAGGTGAATATCTTAGTGACTTCCTCAAGTAAGGGTTCAAATAACCCTATAAGTTCCATTCAAAGACCTTGAAGAAGAGTCTGGCTAATTCTCGGTAACAACTAGACTTGGGATTCTACATCAGATTGGTATCAGAGAAAGTTAGAGAATTGGGCTTGTGTTTCTTGTGTGTGATTTTCAGAAGAGTCTGTAAATTCTTCCAACATGGTTTCCAATTTAGATCTAGGAAGAGATGTCGAAGAACAGAGGGAGGAGAACAAACTCTTGAAGGAGGAGTTAGCCAAAATGGCATGCAAGTTAGAAGAAGTGCAACTTCAAACTACAACAGTCAGTGAACTGATGAGAGAAGTTGATGAGAAGGGTAAATTAGTGGCCGAGGAGGACATGATCCCAGAGCTAGACCATGTGCTTCAAGAAGAGCTATTCTTGAAAGAATTAAAGGAAATGAGTGGTAATTCCCTAGAAGGTGTGTGCATTTATTTAATAGAAAGATGGATCCATAATTAATTTTGGAATGGATAGAAGGTCTTGAAAATCACTTTGATTGTGATAGTGTGATTGGAGCTCAGAAATTTAGAATAGCCAAGACAAGACTAAGAGGAACTTCTCTCACTTGGTGGAAATTTGTCCAAGATGAAAGTTCAAAAGGAGGAAAGAACCCCATAACTAGTCAGAAAGGTATGGTGGAAAAAATGAAGGAAACTTACCTTCTTGATGATTATGAAGTGTAGTTACACAAAAAGAGGCAGAAAGACTTGGAAGTTAGTGCCTATATAGAAGAATTCCATAATCTATGTTTAAGGTCCCATGTGATGGAAGAAGAAAGCCTAAAAGTGGAAAGATATTAGAATGGCCTCAAATGGAGTATTCAAGAAGAGATCAGTCTTTTAAGCCCCAAGACTATACACCAATGCTATCAACTAGCTCTCAAGGTAGAGGAGAAGTTTAAGAAGAAGAAAGATTCAGATAGTAGATGCAAAGGAAGAGATAATAGAGGTCATAGAGGAGGATATGGAGGAAGGAATCTTGAAGCTAAGAATTAGAGTGAGACTAAAATCATAGAGAACCAAGGAGAATCCAGTAACACTCAAGGTGGTTACAACTGAGGAAGAGGTTCAAACAATAGTTCGAGAGGAAGAATTGATAACCAAGGGAGAGGATCTTACTTCTCTTCAATGAAGTGAGATAACTGTCAACTATTTGGGCATCCTTCATATCGGTGTCCTGCAAAAATATCTACTTCACAAGGAGGAGAGAAAAGAGCTAACTATGTGCAAGAAGAGTCTTCTAGCAACAAGACTACAAAAGTCCCCATAAGATCAGAGATGAGAGAGCATTTGATGGTTCGGTGAACACTCCTCAAATAACCCATCAAAGAAGAGCCAAGCCAATGAAGATCTTTGTTTCGAGTCAATTGCAAGATACTCGGTAAGGTCCATAAAGTTATCATAGATTCAGGTTCTACTGATAATATAGTTTCTTTAGAAGCTATTGAAAAGTTGAAATTGACAAGGATACCTCACACTAATCCTTATATAGTTACTTGGTTGAATAAAGATCAACATGTAATAGTCAATGAACAAGATTGGATAGAATTTTCCATAGGGAGGTATAAGGATAGAGTTTTGTGTGATGTCCTTCCCATGGATGTGTTTCATCTGCTATTAGGTAGACCTTGGCAGTTTGACCAAGCTGGAGTGCATGATGGAGTTAAGAACTCTTATTCCTTCAAGAAGGATGGAATAAATTTTAGGGTATAGTCAACCTTGGAAGAAGAGAATGAAAAGAAAAGAGGTCTCAACCTACTGTTGGTCAGTGAGAAATAATTCTTAAAGACATTGGCAGAAGAAGATGGAGTAGGCTTTGCTTTGGTTTTAAAACCAAAAGGTCAATAGGGAAATAAGAGGGAAGAGTTGCCTTTAGAGATCCAAAGGTTGTTAAATCAATACTAGGTCATAGTTAGTAATGGTCAACTAGTTATCCTACCACCTGAGAGATCTATTAGTCATCAGATTGAATTTATCCCAAGAGCCTCACTTCCAAATAAAGTTGCTTATAAGATGACCCCAAAATAGAATGCAGAGATTTCTAATCAAATCCAGGAACTAATTGAACAAGGGTTGATTAGAGAGAGAATAATTCCTTGTGATGTTCCCATAGTACTAGCCCCAATGAAAGATGATGTTTGGAGGTTGTGTACCAATTCCAGGGCCATAAATAGGATTACTATCCAGTATATGTTCCCAATACCAAGGATAGAAGATTATATGTTTGGCGGAGCTAGATATTACTCCAAGATAGATCTTAAGAGTGGATATCGTCAGATAAGAATTAAAGGGGGATATGAGTGGAAAACTATTTTTAAGACTACCGAAGGACTTTATGAATGGCTTGTTATGCCTTTTGGGTTGTCAAATACCCCAAGAAAATTTATGAGATTGATGAATTAGGTTTTGAAGGACTTCACTAGAAAATGGGTTGTAGTGTACTTAGATGACATCCTAGTGTTTATCAAAACAAAAGAGGATCATCTTAGACATTTGCAAATGGTAATGCAAAGGTTGCATGAAGAAAAGTTGACAATCAACTTGGAAAAGAGTGAGTTCATGAAGAAAGAGTTAGTATATCTAGCTTTTGTTATCTCAGAGGGTAACTTGAAGATGGGTGTTAGCAAGGTGGAAGCAATCTTGAATTGGCCTACACTAAAATCAGCTACTGAAGTAAGAAGCTTCCATTGTTTAGCACAATTCTATCGAAAGTTCATCAAATAGTTCAGTGAAATCAGTGCACCTATTTTAGATACCATCAAAGGAGGTATGAAAGGAAAGTTACAATGGAATGAGCAGGCTGATGAAGGATTCGAGCATCTAAAAAATAGGATAGCGACTCAACCAATATTGATACTTTCTAGTTTTGACAAATTTTGTACTATAGAGTGTGATGCTAGTAACATTGTTGTCGGTGTAGTTTTGTGTCAAGAAGGAAAGCCAGTAGCCTTTCATAGTGAGAAGCTCAGTGATGAAAAGACAAATTATTCCTCATATGATTTGGAATTTTATAAATTAGTATAAGCACTAAGGAAATCGAGACATTATCTCCTTCCCAAATAATTTATGGTGTTTACTGACAATCAGGCTTTGAGTTTTCTAAGCTCACATGATAAACTAAGCCATAAGCATATGAAATGGGTGGAGTATATACATGTCTACACCTTCACCATAAAGCACAAGAAGGGAATACATAAAAAAGTAGCAGATGTATTGAGTAGAAGGTTACTCACAGTGCAAGAAGTTCAGCTAAGGGCATTGGCATTGAAAGATTCAAGGATCTGTATTTAAGGGAGGAAAAATCTATGTACCGAGAGGTTCCATGAGGGAGAACCTAGTACAAGAAAAGCATAATGGTTCCTTAAGTGGACATTTTGGGTTGAATAAGACTCTAGAATAGGTCAAGAGGTATTACTATTGGCCAAGAATGAATTAGGATGTCCAAAAGTATGTAGAGACTTGTATGGTTTGTCAGAAGGAAAAAGGGACATCATCCAGTGTTGGATTGTATTAGCCCCTTCCTATCCCAAATAGACCATGGGATTGTCTTAGTATGGATTTTGTAGTTGGACTACTGAAGACCAAGTATGGAATGGACAACATCTTTGTGATTATTGATAGGTTTAGAAATATGGCTCACTTTGTGCCATGCAAACCACACATGATGCATGTTACATAGAAAATCTATTCTTTAGAGAAGTAGTAAGGATACATGGATTACCTTTGAGTATTGTATCAGGTAGAGAATCCAAGTTTATGAGTAATTTTTGGAAAACCTTATGGCAGAAGCTTGGTACAAATCTTTCCTTTAGCTGAGCATATCATCCATAGACCGATGGTCAAACTGAAGTGGTGAAGTGAAGCTTAGGTAATATTTTGAGATGCCTCACCAAGGAGTATGGGCAATCATGGGATCAATTACTTTCTCAAGAAGAATTTGTATACAATGATATAGTCAACATATCCACTGGAAAGATCCCTTTTTAAATAGTGTATTGTATTCATCCCAGGGGTATATGTGAATTAAGGGATCTTGGGAGCAATGCATAGAGGAGTGGGTATGATGAAGATTTTTCTCAATCCATGAAGGATGTCCATGAGTCAGTTAAAGAAGCATTGATTGAGACTACCACTCACACCAATAAGAAGGAAGATGCTAGGAAAAGAGATATTCAATTTACAATTGGGTATTTAGTTACGGTGCACCTTAACAAAGCATGGTTATAGAAAGGATTTTTGAGTAAAATTCAGATGAGGGAGATAGGCCCTTGTGCAATATTGGCAAAGTATGGGTCTAATTCTTATAAAGTTTATCTTCCTACAGACATAGGATTATCTCCTATTTTCAATGTGTAAGATTTGGTATCCTATAAAGGACCCATTTTGGAAGGAGATTCTGATCTAACAACAGATACTAAGGATCTAAAGGCACTCAAACTTCCTATTACACCAAAACTGAAGGTAGATGAGATTTTGAATTAAAGAGTTTCCAAGAAGACTATAAGGCAAACACCTATTGAACATCTAGTTAAATAGAAAGGACAAGCTAATTCAGACACTACATGGGTGCAAGAAACCGATTTCAAAAAGCTAGGCATCAATCCTGACTTACTCCAATCACCTGTAAGTTGATTTCTTTTTGTTTGGGGAGTATGATATAGGAGAACCTAAGGTTAGAAACATTTCTAGGTTAGGAGGCATTTTCAATTTATAAGGTTTTTTGTTTCACCTTTCTTTTAATGATTGAGGTCAATTAGTGAACAAACACCATAGTTTCTTAGTAGTTGTTTTCTAGTTTAAATGTGTGTTGAGGTATCTTATAAACCTATGCAAATTCAACATGGATCTAGCAACCAAAATTGGTAAAGTGGAACTAAGTTATATTGGTNCTCGGGCAACTCTATTTCTCAAGAATACTACTTAGGAATCTTGCTCAAGTTACACTGGGTTTCTTGGGTATGCTATGCAGAATGCTCAGGAACGTCGCTTGGTAATGTCTCTAAGGTTATACTTGGTGCTTAGGTTTGTTTCTTGGTGATGTTTCTTGGGGTGGCTTTCTTATTGACTGACACTCGAGAATTGAAGGCAAAAGTTTATTTTGATGCTCGGGACTGGTGCTTGGTAATGGTGGTATGTTGCTTGGTTATGTCGATTAACAACCCAAAAAATGTGGGATGTGACATTTGTGATCAGCTGGATCAACTGCAATGGTTCTCAACATGTCATTTTTGTCTTTGATGGATAGGGACACCTATTCCTGTGATGGGAGGGTCATTTATGGCTCGATCAAGCCTTTTATGCAAGGTGGTTGAAGTTTTTGGAGGACGTGAGATATTTTGAAGGAAGAAGATATATAGATAGAAGTTTGTAATATAATAGAGAGTTGGAAAAAGAGAATAGATAAATAAGAGAGTATAGAGGTTTGTACATGTAATATATTTAGATAGTACTACAAAGAGTATTTTGGCATCATCTTCTGTATTCTATTACATGTTCTTTGTGTAATATGTTCTTTTTAGTTCTTCATGTTAAATCAGTTGGTTTAGCTTGGAGAATGAATCTATCCTGATAGATTCTTTAGCATGAGATAGTAGCTTTACGGTGAGAACCAGGTCTAGAGAATTTGAGGTGAAGATCTTAGTGACTTCCTCAAGTAAGGGTTTGATAATACCCTATAAGGTCCATTCAAAGACCTTGAAGTGGAGTCAGGATGACTCTTGGTAACAACTGCACTTGGGATTCTACATCATACCACTTAAACATTTTAAATGCATCAAATTTTTCTTTTAAAAACATTACAGACATCATTCTAGAATAATCATCCACAAATAAAATAAAATATCTGTCTCCATAGTAACTTTGAGTTCTCATGGGTCCACATAAATCAATATACACTAAATCTTGTGTAACATAAGTCTTTCTTGAAAAACAAGATTTAGTAATTTTACCCATTTGACATTCTTTGCACATAACATTTTTTAGGTTTCTCTAATCTTGGTAATCCTCTGACTCTATTCTTTTTACTCACTTTGATCAAGTTGTCAAAATTAACGTGACAAAACCTTTTGTGTCATAGCCAAACATCCTCAACTTTAGAAAACATGCAAATCTTCATAGAAGTGTCAAGATAAAATAAATTACCTTTATATTTTTCTCCAGTAGGAATTGGACTCTCTTTCTTATAAAAAATGTTCACCTATCCATGTTGAAATTTCAGTCAGTGACCTATATTATTTAATTGTGCAACACTCAACAGATTATACTTTAAGCCTTCAACCAAATAAACATCATCACATCTTATGTTATTCAGTAGAATTATAGAAAATTTTCCTTTCATAGGGTAAGGAGCATCATTTTCAAATCTAACAAATCCTCCATCATTCTTCTCCAAGGAAATAAACTTAAGTGTATCACCAATCATGTCATGTGAACAACCACTATCTATAATCCATGTTTCATTCTTACTTGTGATATTAGGTCTCTTGGTTCTTCTTTGTTTTCTTCATCAGAATTGTATTTAATAGAAACATACACAACTTATTTTTCATTACTTTCATCTGAATCATCATCACTTAGGTCTTCATTAGAAATATGACAAGATTTCTTATCTTTGTTTTTGTATTCTCTGAATCTCCTGAATATATTTTCTCATTTGTCCGTATCTCTGTTATCTTTCTTCTCTTATCTTTCTCAAGGAAGTTAGATGCAAATGACCAATCTTGTTACTATTAAAAAATTTCAAGGGTAACTTACCTTGGTATTTGCCTTTGCCTCTTTGTATCCTTCTAGCCAATAAAGCTTCAAATTCTCTCTCGTTCTCTTCATCTGCAATATATAACTCTTCCAAACCACTCTGACAGCTATAAAATCTCTCACTAGCATTGTTCAAATATCCATCACTAGATCTAGAGTCCTTAGGAATTTCAATCTTCAAATATGACTTAAATGTAGACTCAATATTAGATGTAGCAGGTAAACTATTATCAAAATCATTAATCTCAAACACAACCAGCTTACCAATAGTAGCATCAAGTGAAACATTCATTTCAGGAATGTATCTTAACTCTTGTATATCAGATACTTGAATAACATAACTTGGTAGTAGGGTTTTCAACATTTTTCTTGTAATATCTTCTTCTATTATGGCTCCACTAGCTCCTCTGATAGAATTAACAATCTCCTTAAGTATAGTATGGTATTGTATTATGTTTTCTCCTTCTTTCATTCTCATTGAATTAAATTTACCTCTCAGACTTTCTATTTTTGCCTTTTGAACATGCTAATCTCCACCATTGGTCAAAATAAGCTTATCCCACATTTGTTTCAAAGTAGTCCATCCATCAGGTTCATCATATTCATGGTCGGTGAGTATAGAAGAAATCTCCAACATGACTTGTGTGTATTATTGCTTATGTCTTTTCTCACTAATTGTTAAAGGTGTAGTTTTCAGTGTAACATATTCATTATCTAGAAAATGAAGTCCATATTCTCCTATACCAAACACATGCAATCTCATTCTACTTTTCCATGTAGAGAAATTTTCCCTATTTAACTTTGGTGCTTCCCTCTTATACATCTTTATATCTTGACTCAAGTCCTTTTAAACTTAAAACTTCAGAGGACCAGAGCTCTGATACCAATTGTTGGTCCACTGAGAGGGGGGGTGAATCAAACCAAATCAAACTTAAATACTCAAAACTTAGCTCACTAATTCACTTGGTAGAACTGAATATAGTACCAACTGACTCACCAAATAACTTAATAACTTAAACAACCATAAATAATAAATTAAACAACCATACATCTCATAATATGCAAATCAATCATTCAAACTCAGTTAACACCAGATTTAACAAGGAATCCCAATATGGGAAAAACCTCTATGGGAATTGTGACCCACAATAAAAAATTGTACCCTTCTGAAGTACGCTTGGTTAAGAACTTATCCTGTTAAAGATTACAGACACATTTGCTAGATGTGACCTTGTTAAGAGATTTACCTCAGATCTGTTAATACCTTCACCCTTTTAGGAGTGGCCTTTCTAGAGGACTTTAAACACTCTTTTGGAATGTCACCTACGTCTAGGTTTTACAAATAGTACTATTAAATCCACTCAGTTAAGATATTTTCTCTATTACAAATGCTAATAAGAAACAATAAAACTTTGATCTATAAATATAGAAAATACCTTTTGATTTTTTCAGATCCTTTATGCTCACATGAATACTAACATTACATACTCCATTTGCCTCTGCTCTTAGATTGTAGATTCTACTCTTTCTGCTTGTCTATTTTTCTCGGTAACTCTGTTCTTCAGGTTCTTCTTCTTCTTAATTCAACTCGATAGCATCATCCTCTCTATTTATTTCTCATCCTTTATATAGGAAAACTTTTTCCTTTTAATCTCCTTTCTTAGGTTTTCCATCATTTGCACTCAGTTGTTCGATCATCTTCTTCACAAATCTTAGCTCGGTAAACCATTTAACTTTTACCTAGTAACTTAAACTTTTTCTTGGAACTCTAATATCAGGTTTAACCACTGAATATTTGCCTTAGATCTTCTCATTGAATTTTATCATTCATAGATCTTCTAACAAACTTCCTTTAATTCTTATCAACATCCAGATCATCATAGCTTCGTATTAAATTTGATCTTATCATTATTTTCAATCAATATCATGTACTTGGTAACTTTCATAGAAACTCGATAACAAACTTTGTTCACTTCTCGGTGCCTAACTCATTCTCAGTGCTCAATTACTAAAACTGACTAACACAACTCAATACCGACTGACTCTATCTAGCTCGGTAGAGTAACTCTTTTTAGTTATAACTTAACTCTTTGCAATATCTGACTTAATCAATCAAGTGTACCAACTTGATAACATCAAATATATAGTAGAAAAAAACTATATCTGTAGATGTCTAAAATCATCCTTATATTAATTTATTTAATATTCCCTTAACATTATAATTAATTTTAATTAATTAATTATATTTGTTATATTCTTCTATTTATTTAATTAAATTTTTTTAATTAAATGTAATTCATTTTCCTTAGTATTTAAATTTAATTTAAATACTACCACCTTCGATGTATTCAATTTTATTTAAATACATCCCCCTTCATTAGCCCCCTTTAAATAAAATTTTAATTTATTTATTCCTCCACATGACTTAAATTCTACTAAACTATAATTAATCTAAATTTTAAATTTGGATTAAGCTAATTTGAACCTAGATCCTACCCTACTTCACATCACTCTCACCAAATAGACCTACTCACTAATTAACTAAGGTTAATTAGGCTAATTTCTTGATTCCTACAACAATTAGTCCTAATTATTTTCTCACACATGTGTGAGAAAATTTCCAAAAATCACCTTTTCCAAATAATCCTTATTTGGTGCCAACAAAATTTATTACACCCATGATGACACCTTCTTACACTTTCTAAAAGTGTTTCATTGGCCAATTTCTCTTACACCTCTTACAAAATCCTTCACATGTTTACTTTAAGTACACCTTGACCCATCACATCAAAAGTTTCTCACACATGTGTGAGTAAAGTGGGCCTCTTGCATGGCTTATGTGTCCCTCATGTGGCACCTATGTGGATGCCACATGAGCTCCACCTCATCCAAGCCCTCTCTCTCCTCCAAAAAATCTATAAATAGATGTCATTGTCAAAAGTAAATCATCTCCCTTTTATGCATTGTTATCATGCTAGAATAGCTCTAGAATTCTTAGTTCATATTTATGTTTTATGCTCATTACTTCATTTTGATAATCTAGATACCACATCTTGGGTTGATGGAATGAATCTATTTTATTAGCTTAGATCTTGCATATCATCCTAAATAGTATTTGTTTGCATCTTCATCATGGTGAGAGATTGAAACAAGTTCTCAATACTTGTTTCTTGAGCTTTTCATTTGGTTCCATTAGCTTGCATCTTAGTTTTTATCCATGAATCAAGTAGGATTAAGTTATTGTGTTGGGAGAGCACACCCACAATAATCTCTAGGAGAAAATCAATAAGGCATTGGGTGCCCTTGTTTGGCTCATCGGAGGTTGTGATATTAGTTCTTGTCTTAGAATACATTTGAACATGTTTAGCTTTTGAATCTTGCTTTAATGACTAGCCTCTAACGTTTGAATATTTTAAGTGTTGTTCTTGATGGGATACTTTTATCACATACATTTTAGCACACCTGGTGGGACCCACATCCCTTAAATTCTAACATTTTTTTACAGATTTCACATTTTTTCTGCGGTTCTGGAAATTTTCACGCAGATCCATCTACACAGATCATCGTTTGTGCTTCCCGACCATCTATGCTTCTCGGTCGTCTGCGCCTATAAATCGCTGTCTCTGCCTGTTCAAAAATAGACTTATAATATTATGGTTTAAACTATTTTTTATCAAGTTTTGAGTATTTAAACTCTCTATTTTTTAATAGGAAGAAACTTTTTAAGAGTTAAATGTTGTCCAAATTGGTAAAAAATCTTATTTTTATGTCTGTTAAGTCTAGTTTTTAGCAGAATCTGACTGTGTTTCTTATTTGGCTGTCTGTGCAAGTGAACAGCCCTATCTACAGATCATCGTCTACACAGATCACTGCCTACATAGATCACTATCTGAGTGGTTTTCCTATGGGCTACTATATTTTGTAACATTTCACATTTCAGACCAGAAAACTACTAACAGTTTTTGTGCAGGTTCCTTAGAAGTTTTAACAGGTTTTTAGAATGAACTTGTATGATTAATCATTTGTCTTGGAATGTATGTTTCTTACGGAAAATTTACCACATCTAATCCTGAATGCTTAAGGGAATGAAATTCACATATCTTGAATGACATAAGGCAAATTAACACACCTTTACAAGCTTTCCTTTTTGCTGTGTGGGAAAAGAATTGAACTTGCATGCTTAATCATACTATTGTGTATTTTGTTTAGATAGAAAACACATAGTTTCTCTAATTAGGTTCAATTTGGAATGAATTATTCTTGGTGTGTTTGAAGAAGTGTTTTTCAACACTTTTTTTGAGCTATTTGTCATTAGATTAAATCCCTTAAATATAAGTGACGCTATGATTAAGTTATAGCCGTATCCTCTCTCCTCACCTTCATGAAACTTGGGTGAAGAGAAAGATTAGCTTAATCAAACTTCTAGAGAGGCCTGTCTAGAGGGTGCACTCCCCTTTAGAGGATGACCTCAAACTGGTAATCCCTTTAGCCGGTATAGAAATAAAGTGTGACCCAAAGGTCCTCTTTATCCCTTCAAGCTCGGGTGGGTCGTGTTCAATGGTAGTCCATACTGAGTGAATATCATCAACATATTGGCATGGTTGAACTAGAGACTTAAGTGTCTCACGCCATACAAACCGATTGTGGGGATGCCATAAAATCTTATTAGCAACTGTAACTTAGTAGCCTACCCGATTCACCTCTGAATAGTGATTTATTATAGTGGAAGGGGAGGGAAGATTCTCCCCCCAAGATTCCCATCATACGTGTCCCAAGGTATTGTGTTGCGAAAGAGATCTTCGTAGCACAACAACAATACCTGGAAAAAGGAAAAAACACGGGTGCCCTTCTAGAGGTGACACTGTTGTGTGAGCTAAAGGACTACCAAGCAATGGGCCTATAATATTTCATGTGAAGCCAATTTCCTAAGGTAGCTACTATTTTAACTGTCTTCATTGTTATAGACCAAGTAAAAACATAAGTGGCTTGAAAGAGTCACTTGAACATACACAAATGAGATCTTGCAATTTGAATCAAACTTTCTCAATGTCACATTTTCTTGTATCCCTCAACGTTTCTTTGTCCCTTGTTGGATTGTTTTGAGATGTGTGTCTGTTATTTTTCTGGTTTGAATGTGCTGAAATCAGTTCTTGCCATCAAACAAATTTGCCCAAAATCAGATTGAAGATCAACATTTGCCTAGAATTTCAACACAGTGTCTTAGCAATAGTTAGCGGTCTCTACTCTAGATCCACTGTCTGCATAGATTACCATCTTCATAGATCACCAGCTACATCTAAGACTACCGTCTCTGATTGAAAACATTAAGATTCCAAATCTGCTGAGACATTCAAAATTTGACCTTTTGTAGGACCCCAAAACCATTTGTCCTAGATCATTCAGTCATTCAGCCAAAATCTAATTTTTCATGACATGACGAGTTTCAAGAAACATAAGAAGGTTAAGCTTCAAACACCTCTAGTCTATAGAGAGTAGAAAGAAACCACTCGAAAATCTAAGGAATATCAACATATTACCACATCTGTCAAACAAGAGATTGAGCATCATGAGAAAGTTGATAAAATCCTTTACAACAACAAGGTCTGCAACTTCATGGCTAAATATTCTATCAACATTACTTTCGTCACCATTGAACAATACAACTAGATAACCTCTTGCTTCTAGGATCAATTCTTCCAAATTATTCCATCATCATCCTTCCTTCTCTTGGAGTATTAGATCAAGTTATCAAATCAAATCAATCCTTTTAGGTTGAAATACCTTAATCAAAGTATTGCAAACCTTCATCCTCAAACAAACACAACATTACTTGTAGACCATCAGTCCATCTCAAGTAATCTTAATCCCTTAGCAATATCCCATTTTTCTTGAGATCACAAGTCCATCTTCAAGTAGAACAGGTGTTGCTTCAAATCCTTTTTTGTTTTTATCATCACAAGGTTTTGTCATGCTTAGGTTTTGTTCCAAAAACCTTTAAATTAATCAATCAATCCTCAATCCAATCAATCAATCAATCAATCGATCAATCTTTAATCAAACATCAATCAATCCAATCATATCAAATAAAATCTAGAATCAAGATATTTTCTCCATTTCATTTCTTACACCTTCTTGTCTTCCATTCTTCTAAATCCACCATTGTATGGTATTCACTTGATCCCAAGCTAGAAACATGAGGCATGCAACATTCAACACTATTACCCATGAGGAGAATCCTTTTGCCACTCAATATTTTCAAGGAACTGGAGTACAAGCTAAGGAAGTTCCCAAAGAAACTGAACTAGTGTACCAAGAAGAAAGACCCACCCAAGTGATGAACCTTCTTAGTGATCCATACAACTTAGAAATGGTTGAGAAGGCCATTATGCATAATAGTGCTGAAATATTCTTGAATCTTGTTCATAATGGTGTCACGATGCCTGCTGACTTTGATGAAACATTACTTACTCAAAATGTCACCAAAGATGCTAATGCCACTACTGTAGCCATGGCTTCTACTTCCAATGATACATCATCACGTGACACCGGTAAAGGACTTGTTAGCGAACCTTCCACATCAGTACCTACATCAACACCCATGTCAACAACCACATCAATACCTCAATTAACACCAGAACAAATTCAACAAATCCTACGCGCTTTGCCAAATAATACTACACATAACAACACTCAAATGATGACAACTCAAGGAGCAAGTGCTAATGTCAACAACATAGGGAAGATTTGTATGCCCTTGCCTACATCATCCCTATTTCAAACAATAGGAATGAAGACATCTACAACCAATACATCTGAAGCCTATCAATATATACCTCCTCCTACTATTGGTATGACCTCCACGGGATTTTTAGCTACACAGTTTGGAGGAGGAGGAGCTTATGCATCACCATTTATTCCCCAGAATACTCCAGATTTCACTCAATAATTCAATGATCTCAAAATAATTATAAAAGGCTTACAAAATGGGGGCAAGAAGGAATTTTCTTTTGAAGAGATTTGTCCCTACCCATTTGACAAATCTATTACAATGCAACCATTCCCACCAAACTTTGAGATGCCTAAATTTGAGAAATACAAAGGTGAAACATGTCCTCTACAACAACTCAAAGAGTTTTAAATTGCATGTCAAGAAGTTTCCTACAATGAGAATTACTTAAAAAGACTCTTCACTAGGAGTCTTGGAGGCGCAACTTTAGAATGGTTCATGGCCCTCCCTTATGGGTCAATCTCTACTTTCTATGATCTTGCATAGAATTTTGTTGGACAATATTCGTATAACATTGAGCATCAAGCAACACTCAGTGATTTATGCAATACTAAACAATAGAATGGAGAAACTTCTGCTAGTTTCTTACAATGATGGAGGCATATTGCAAATCATATGCCATAGAAAATACATGATAGTCACTTAATCGAAATCTTCACAAAGAATTTGATCTCTGAGATGTCTTTCCAAATGAAAATGGCTTCACCTGACACCTTTGAATCCCTTGTCAAGAAGGGAAAAGACATTGATGATGGCCTTTTACAAAGAGGTAGCATCAAACATTATACTCCCTCCAACAATGATAAACCAAAATTTTGGAGTAAAAACAAAGGAGTTGTCAATGATGGAGTGACTGATGCTAAGCATGTTCAAATTGTCCAAGAATCCAACAATAACAATCAAAACAATCGCAATAATAATCATAATCAAAATTAGAATTGCAATAACAATCAAAACCAGAATCAGAATCAGAAAAATCAGAACAACAATCAATAACCTTGCAATCAATCATTCATGTTTCCTCGCAACAATTACAACAACAATAGAAACAACAAAAACAATAATGAAAATCGAAAATGATGACAATTCCTGGCTTTGGCAGAGCCTCTAGATGTGATCTTCAAACAACTTGTAGATCAAGGAATGATAATCTATCCAAATACTCAGCCTTTTGATGAGAATCAACCTAAACTTGTTTGGTATAGAGATAATGAATATTGTGATTATCATCGCATCAAGGGACATGATACCAATAAATCCATGAAGCTTAGACACTTTGTGCAAGATCTCATTGAGGATGGGAAAATTGAAGTTGAAGGTTAGAATGCATCCTCATCTAATGCAAAACTCAAAGTCTACAATCAACCCTTCCCACCTCACAATCAAAACAATGCATCAAATACGATCCCATATGACTATTCTACCAATACTATCACAAGTCATGGTCAAACATGTAGAAGTCTAAATGAAAATGATATCTTTGGGTTTAAATCTCTTTGTGGCTGCATTGAAGAAACTAACACACATGTTAACACCATAATCCTTAAAGTTGCTGATTGTAATGCTACCACACGCAGACCCAGAATCACTATCCAAGCTATTGATAAACCTTCTACATTTGCAAATCCACCAACTACACCGTCTATTGCTACTCGGCCTTCTTCGTGCTATGACCTATTATCTTAGTAAGGGAAGATGCTTGTGAAGATATCCATTCTAGAGCTCCTAACAACTTCACCAATTCACAGAGAAATCCTTGATAAAGCTCTAAATGAGTCCTGCGTCCCTGAGAACATCAACACTGCACAATTCCAAGCTATGATAGGGAACTTAGCCACACAAGAACATCTTGTCTTCACTGATAAGGGCTTTTGTGGTCCTTACCTGCATCATAATCAATCCCTCCATATAGAAGAAAAAATCCAATCCACAAGAATAAAATGAATCCTTATAGATGGTGGATCTGGCTTGAATTTTTGCACATTGAAAATGATTCATAATATCGGTCTTTTTGAGGACCTCATTGATGCAGAAAAATGAATAAAAATAAAGGCCTATGATGATGAAGAATGAGAAAGAAAGGGTTTGATCACACTACCCTTACAAGTGGGCCCTATTGGAAGTACAATAATGGGAAAGTAATATACTAAGAGGGGGGTGAATCAGATCTTAAAACTTCATAACTTAAAACAAATTGATCCACATTCATACATATATGAAATTAACCTAGCATCATATAACTTCAACAATATGAAGTGTATAACCCATAACACAGAATTTTGGTAACCCAGAAACCCAAATAGGTAAAACTGGGGAGGGGATGACACCCAAAAAATCTTCACTACTGCAGCAATAAAGTGTGTCTGTTAGGGCTACAAGAGTTTGATTACAAAATGCAATCTAACTGGTTAAAGGTTTGTTCAGTTAAGAACTAAAGATCATTACAATCTACCTTGTGAAAGGATTTTAACTTACAGTAAAGTAAGCACTCAGATAAGAGATTTAAAGTAGGTCTATTAGAACCACTCTATTAAGATATTTCACCTGATACACTTGTTAGAATATTTCAAGTAGTGATCCTTCATTATGCACTCAGACGTTGATGACAGATCTGCTCTTTCCAATACCTTCTGTGATCTCCCAATCTGATATGACTTTACTCTCCTCTTCACTACTCTGTCATTCTTCTTGGTCTAGGCTTCTTCTCAAAATAACTCACTGTTCATCTTTCATGAACACAACAACCCTTCTCTCTATATATATCTCTTACTAGGGTTAGAAGCAATCTTATATGTCTTTAGAGATCTGTTGGCGAGATCTAGATCAATGATCAAGATCTAATATTTATGCCTCCAATGCATTCTGATTTCCTAATTGGCTCCACGCCATGCATAGTATAAAACAATTAAATGTGTAAATAACTCAGTAGATAAATATTAAATGCATACATATGTTGGCCCAAATCTCATACAAGTCAGCCTAAACATTCACCTCAAAGTTTGAATCAATCCTGACATGTATGCAAAAATTATTCTGCTCGGCACTTAACATCTCTATCGCTTGACACTTAATATCCTACTCATCTTAGCATGATGTAACTCATAAACCTATATACCTACTCATAAATGTTGCTCGGCCTTGAATAGTTTTATCTTGGCCATAGTGATAACCAACTAAAACTGCCTAAGTAAATGACTAAGTGTAGGTCACTAATCATCAATAAAACTTTAGGGATTAACAATATCCCCCTTTGATATTAGTGACATAAAAACACTTATCATCCAAAATATTTCCTAGGTACATAGTGTACTCCCCCTAGGAATGTACTCCATACTATACATGAAAAGTTACATAGTATACATGCCTTCAAAAAAAATATTTACATTTATACCTATACTGCTCCTCTTACGTTGTATCCTTGTTAGATTCCCCCTTGTTTTTGTCACTGATTGCAGGTGGGGTTAAATTGAACTCATCCAAAAACTATTTATGAAGTTCTAAGGTGGACACAAATACAGTATCCAAACTATGCTTAACAAACTTCATAATCTCTAATTTATTTTCTAGCTCGGCAGCTAGACTCACTAAACTTTCTGTAGTAGAGAGATTTGCATTTCTCGCAACCAATTATTTTTCAACTGAAAGTTCTTTTTGAATTACTTCTAGATGAGGTATTAGGTTGGTCTGAATAGTAATCAATTTTTCCCTTATCTGACCATCTTCAGCCATGAGCTCGGCTATTCTCCTTTGTGTATTAGTCAATCTGTTAAAATGTAAGGAGCTAGTGTTAGCATCCATACTCAATGAATTCCCAGTTGACTTCAATTCTAATTGAAATTTCTATATGGCCTGTAGATTATCCTTTGTGAAGAATTCAACATCACATAACTTCTTATACAAAGAATAAACATTAGTTACAACTTCCTCCAAAATTTCTACAAGAGAAGAAAGTTCAACCTGCCTTGTCGCAATCTCTCCTAAAAATTTTGCCAGTACTTTGTTTTTGAATTTTCTCTCAGACCATTGCAGTAACTTCTCATTGGCTTCAATGTTGTCATCATTTACCTTTTGCACAATATGAACTAACTATTCAAGAATAGGAGCTTGAGGATTTTCATCTTCCATGTCAAAATCTTTTACACATATATCTTTGATGTCATGTAACACCTGCTTTTGGTTTTTCTCTCTTTTCATTTCTTCCTACCTTTTCTTCCTCTTGAGTAATTCTTGAAGAGTCTCAATCTATTCATAAGATAAAACATTGGGATTCCATGGTGTAATCACAATCACTTCATCTAATGTGACATCAAGAATCAGAGACTTCTTCCTCATAACTTTTCTCCTCTTAAATTTAGGTGAGCTACTACTCGGCTTCATTTCTACAATACCTTTTCCTGTTTTAGTAGTAGTCACCATTGCATCTTTCAATTCAGTCAAAATTG
This sequence comes from Thuja plicata, assembly GCA_018584345.1. NCBI lineage: Eukaryota > Viridiplantae > Streptophyta > Pinopsida > Cupressales > Cupressaceae > Thuja > Thuja plicata. Next base: position 609,784 of record MU226815.1, read on the forward strand.
CCTGTTGATCAAGCATGAATCCTGCTTTAAGTCTAGTGGGAGTGGATGATGCTGAGTGTCGTAATCAACCAACACTTGCACTGCCTCTTGTTCTTTAGGCTCATTCTTAGTATCCCTCATATCCTCTCCACTACCTAAAACTGTTTTCACAACCTCTAAAATAGGTGAATTTTGTATATTTACCTCTTGTTCATTTGTCTTCTCCTTCTATGCTTCCTTTTGTTCAACTCTATCTACAAATTTATCTATATTCTTCTCTCCTTCAGCCTCTGTAGTCTTAATAGGCGATTCCCAACTTGTATCTCTCAGCTCATCCTGACCCTCAACATCCAAATTACTAGAATCATCAATTGTGATGTCAATTGGACTGTCTGCTGTTAGATCAATAGTGTTTATTGTCTCTGTTTGTTCTTTTGGTTCCGCTCCAGTCTTATCAGGCTCAGTAGTAATTTGTTCTCTTGTTTTCTGAGGTGCAGGGGTGGTTTCCACTTATTTATCCTTCTGGCCAGATGTCCCTTCATCAATTTTCTCCTTTGGTGGAGCTATCAATCCAAAGATTTCCTTCCATATCCTTGTACTCTAATGTATTATACTTTCAATATCATTTTTCAAAACAACATATCCTCTGATTTTAGGTTGAAATTTATGCTTGTATTCCTCAATGAATTTATCTCTTTGTTTCTTATTTAGCTCAGGGATAACTTTGGCTAATGTACCTTCTCTAATCTGTCTCTCAGTAGTAAGTGAAAATTCCCATTCTGAAATAGATTTGCAGTGTCATCTTCCTCATAATGAGTATCATTCATTTGTTTGGCCAAATCTCTCCTAGCTGTCAATGATTTCTTCAATTCTTGTCTTGCAATCTCAAGCTGATGTAATGCTAGCTGAATCTCGATCTTCTGATTCTCAATGACTTTACCCAACTTGTAAACCTCCATCTCAAGATCTATACTCACAAGCTAATTAAAATCTTTTGTAGGAGAACTGTGATCTGATACCAATTGTTGGAAGTACAATAATGGGAAAGCAAGATACTGAGAGGGGGGTGAATCGGATCTTAAAACTTCATAACTTAAAACAAATTGATCCACATTCATACATATATGAATTTAACCTAACATCAGATAGCATCAATAATATGAAATGTATAACCCATAACACATAATTTTAGTAACCCAAAAACCCAAATAGGTAAAATTGGGGTGGGGATGACACCCACAAAATCTTCACTACTACAAAAATAAAGTGTGTCTATTAGGGCTTCAAGAGTTTGATTACAAAATGCAATCTACCTGGTTAAAGGTCTGTTTGGTTAAGAACTAAAGATTATTACAATCTACTTTGTGAAAGGATTTCAACTTATAGTAAAGTAGGCACTCAGCTAAGAGATTTAAAGTAGGTCTATAAGAACCACTCTATTAAGAGATTTCACCTGATACACTTGTTACAATATTTCAATTAGTGATCCTTCATTATGCACTCAGATGCTGATGATGGATCGGCTCTTTCCAATACCTTCTGTGATCTCACAATCTGATATGTCTTTACTTTGCTCTTCACTACTCTGTCATTCTACTTGATCTAGGATTCTTCTCAAAATAACTCATTGTTCATCTTTCAGAACACAACAACCATTCTCTCTGTATATATCTCTTACTAGGGTTAGAAGCAATCTTATATGTCTTTACAGATCTATTGGTGAGATCTAGATCAACAATCAAGATCTAATATTTATGCCTCCAATGCATTTTGATTTCCTGATTGGGTCCATGCCATGCATAGTATAAAACAATTAAATGCATAAATAACTCAGTAGATAAATATTAAATGTGTACATATGTCGGCCCAAATCTCATACAAGTCGGCCTAAACATTTCACCTCAAAGTTTGAATCAATCCTGACATGTATGCAAAAAGTGTTCTGCTCGGCACTTAACATCTCTATCGCTTGGCACTTAATATTCTACTCGGCCCAGCATGATGTGACTCAGAAACCTGTATACCTACTCAGAAATGTTTCTCAACCTTGAATAGTTTTATCTCAGCCACAGTGATAACCAACTAAAACTGCCTAAGTAAATGACTAAGTGCAGGTCACTAATCATCAACAAAACTTTAGGGATTAACAGGCCCAACCTTGATTGAAATTGTTTTCCATGTGCTGGATCTAGATCTACCTTATAATATCTGGCTGGGATGACCATGGACACATGCTATCAAAGCTGTACCCTCTACTTATCATCAATATCTAAAGTTCCCACATCACGGTAGAGAAATCACAATTCCTGGAGATCCTGAGCCCTTTCAATACTGCAAGAGACTAGAAGGAAAACAATCTAACTATTGTCCATTGAATGAGTTTGACCGATATTCTAATCAAGAAACCTTTGTTTCAAATACTCCATCAGTTCTAGAAAAGACATCAGAAACACCAGCTAAGCAATCCAAAGGAAAGGAAAAAGTTATTGAAGATAAGGTTATTGAAGAAAAACCCTCCTCATCTGAAGCAAAGGCCACTTTTACAGATCAAGGCATGGAACAGTATAAATTTGAAAGTGCTCTATGTATTGGGAAACTCCCTTTGTCTTCAAAGTCTTATGGAAGACCATCACCATTCCCCCCTCTAAAGAAAAAGTGCTTATGCACTACAAATCAACTATTTTTGAACATTGGGGGTCCCTATCAGATGAACACATGGAATACATTGTCCTTGATTGGCTATATAGCGATGAAGAAGAACAACCTATAATTTTCCCAAAGGAAAGTTTCCTAAGGTTAATCCCATTGTCAAAAGCATGGGATATCATGGTACTAGCCTTGGAGCTAATGAAATAGGTAAGAAGAAGATCATAACAACCAATGGATATCCTAAAGGAAATGGATTGGGTTCCATAGAGACCAAGACCAACTTTGCTAAGGATTACTGTTTAGCTACCTCAGATTCATACACTGAGAAAGAGTTCTTTGAAATACATTTCCACTATATTAAACATGACCTAAATGAAAATCACCATGTCTTCACTATCACCCAAGATGACCTTTCATCCNCAACTTTGCTAAGGATTACTGTTTAGCTACCTCAGATTCATACACTGAGAAAGAGTTCTTTGAAATACATTTCCACTATATTAAACATGACCTAAATGAAAATCACAATGTCTTCACTATCACCCAAGATGACCTTTCATCCCCTTGTCTACCCCTCACAAACCCTAAATTAATTGACTGGGATCAGCAAGACTCATCACTAGCTTTGGACGTTTGTGATTCAGATGAGGTAGTTTTAGCCCTCTTTGGACTTAAGAATCTCTGAGAGTATGAAAATCATATTCACTATAGAGAACAAGCCTACTTTGGTATCCAAGTCAACTCTCTCAGTCACAAAAATGAAAAAGAAAATAAAAATCAAAAAATGAAAATACATCCTCTGGTGAAAACCTCTCGCAGGCACCTTTGGATGAATAAAAAGATAAAATAAAGGATGCTCCCTTTAGTGAAAACCTTTTTGAGGTGCTAGAGGAGGGAGAGGATGACTTTCCATTTATATCCTTAGAACCAGAAGTGTCCTCTATGATTATTGAAGACACTATTCCAATCAATCTGGGCACAAAAACAGATCCACACATCACCTACATTGCAGTTTCTCTCAGTGATCAAGAAAAGAAAGACATGACAACATTCTTGCATAAACATAAAATAAACTTTACCTGGACATACAAGGACATGCCCAGGCTAGATACAAATCTTTCCATGCATCATCTTGCTGTAGACCCAAGTGTAAAACCTGTTAAGCAAAAGATTCACAAGATGCATTCGCAAGTCACGCTGGTAGTCAAAGTAGAACTTCAGAAAATGCTAGATGCTGAAGTAATAAGACCAATTGATTATCCTGAATGGATTTCTAATATTGTACTAGTAGGAAATCCTACTAGGGGCATTCACATCTGCACTGATTTCATAGATCTAAACCTTGCATGTCCTAGGGACATTTTTCCACTCCCAAATATTGACATTATAGTGGATTTGACTGTCGAACATGAAATGTTATCACTTATAAATGGATTCTCAGGTTACAATCAGATCAGGATAGCACTAGAAGACCAACACAAAACCTCATTCACAACACTTTGGGGCACCTTTTGTTATCAGGTGATGCCCTTTGGCCTCAAGAATGTAGGAGCCACTTATCAACAAGCAATGACTACCATCTTTCATGATCTTTTACATGTCATCATGGAAGATTATGTGGATGATCTTTTAGGGAAATCTAAGACAAGGGAATCACATATTCCTATTCTTACTACCACTTTTGAGCAATTGGAGAAGTATAAGCTTAGGATAAATCCCAAGAATTGTATCTTTGGAGTATAATCTGGTAAGCTGTTGGGATACATTGTGTCGCGACGTGGAATAGAAGTTGATCCAAAGAAATTGAAAGCAATCCTAGAGATGCCACCACCCAAAAAATTGAAGCAATTATGCAGTTTACAAGGAAAAATATAATCAATCAAAAGATTCATGTCACAATTGGCAGATAAGGTGCATCCATTCTCTCATCTCCTACGCAAGAATATAAAGTTTCAGTGGGATTGCTTATGTCAAATTACATTTGAGAAACTAAAAGGCTATCTATCTAATCCACCTGTGTTGGTACCACCTATTGCTGGTCATCCTCTTATTTTGTACATATCTGCTATAGAGGTCACGTTGGGAGCCCTCTTGGCACAATTAGATGATACCGGTAAAGAGGGAGCAATTTACTATCTCAGTAGGACTCTTATTGGGTATGAGTTGAATTATTCCCTAATTGAGAAGGAATGTTTGGCTGTTGTTTTTTGTACATAAATTATGACATTAAATGCTTAATCATAAGATTCATCTTATTGCCAAAATTGATCCACTCAAATATCTCTTAGCACATGCTACTCTTACTAGTCATACAGCGAAATGGGTCATGATCCTTTGTGAGTTTGACATTGTTTTTATGGATCACAAATCTATCAAAGGACAAGTAATTGTAGATCAATTAGCTAAAGCACCTATTGATGGTAAACATCCTTTAATCAAAAATTTTCTAGATGAATCAGTCCTTAATCTTTCCCCGAATACACCATGGAAGCTTTATTTTGATAGATCCTTCACTCAGAAAGGATCGGGGGATAGGAATCTTGTTTGCTACACCAAAAGGGGATCTCATCCCTAAATCTTATAAGTTACAATTTCCTTGTACCAACAACATTGTAGAATATGAATCCCTTGTACTTGGACTTCGGTGGGCCATACAATGGAAGATTCCCAATTTATTGGTGTCTGGTGATTCACAATTGGTTATCAAATAAGTTATAGATGAATATCAAACAAAGGATGACAAGTTGCTTCCATACTGCCATACAGTTGAAGATCTCAAAATGCATTTCAATGAGCTAATCTTCCAACAGATCCCTCGCACCAACAACAAAGTAGCAGATGCCATGGAAATAATTGGGTCCTTGATGACCATGCTAGAACATAGCACATGGTGTGAATTTCTTGTTGAGAATCTTACAGTCCCTACCTATGACAAACTAAATTCTGAAATGGTGTGTAAAATTGCTAATCCCAACTCCCCATGGTACCAAGAATTCTATTCCTACCTTCATGATGGACATACCCCGCTTACCTTAACCCCCAACCAACATATAACCTTCATTCATCACACTTCCTGATACACAATCCTTGGTGATACCCTTTTCTGAAAGCATTTTGATGGAACTCTTTTAAGGTGTCTGAATTCTGATGAAGCACAAACATCCTTGGAGGAGGTACATTAAGGAATTTGTGGGGCTCACTCTAATGGACTTGCTTTGGCCAAGAAGTTGTTATGCACTCGATATTACTGGCCTACAATGGAACAAGATGCCTACAACTATGTGAATAAGTGTGTGCCTTGTCAGTAGCACATCGATTTGATACACACTCCCTCCCAATCCCTTCATCCCACCATCACCCCTTGGCCTTTTTCCTGCTGGGGTCTCGACCTCATTGGCCAGATTTTCCCTAATTCTTCCAATGGCCATAAATACATCCTAGCTGCTACTAAGTACTTTACCAAGTGGGTCAAAGCTATTCCTCTCACCTACACTACTAGAAAATAGATTTTTAAGTTTATTTTGAACTATCTTATCTGTCACTATGGCATTCCTCAAGACATTGTTACAGATAATGGAGGACCTTTCAAGAACAAGGATGTCACAGAGCTATGCAAGAAATTTAGCATTACCCACCATACCTCTTCCAATTATTTTCCATAAATTAACAGTCAAGCTGAGGCTACGAATAAAACCATCCTCAGAATCCTGAAGAAAATAGTCGATGAAGTTGGCCGCAATTGGCACCTTCACCTCAATCCTTCCCTTTGGGCCTATCACACCCCCATTTGAACCCCCATAGGAGCCACCCCCTTTTTCCCTTTTTTATGGTACTGAGGCTATTCTACCCATCGAAATTGAGCTCCCTTCCCTCAGAATTTCTCTCAAGAATTTGTTGTCTGAAGAAGAATATAGAGTTGCCCACTTGCAAGAGCTAGAACTCCTTGATGAGAGATGCATCAATTCCCTAGACCACCTCCACTTGTATCAAAATTTGCTTTGCCTTCAGTTCAATAAAAGGATCAAGCCTCATCAGTTTGAGGTTGGTGATCTTGTCCTATAGCACAATATGAAGAATCTCCAAAACCATGAAAAGAAAGGGAAGTTTGAACCTAATTGGTTGGGGCCCTTCATCGTCACAACAAAGTATGGTTCCAATGCTTATCAAATTGCATCACCAAAGGGGGATCCTATCCCTAATCCTATAAATATTGTACATCTCAAGCACTTCTATGCTTGATCCGTCAGTAGTCATTTGTACAGCCAAAATTTTCAAAAAAAAAAAAATCAAAAAAGTAGAAAATCCAAAAACATTCAAAAAGTAAGCAAAAGCAAAAAAATCAAAAAATTAAAAAAGCATAAAAAATACAAAAGCTTGAAAAGAGTATCAAAAAAGCAAAAGAGAAAGAGAAATAAATCCATCCATCTGTGAAAACCACTTCGGTGGTGCAATGGAAAAGTACCATTGTGAAAACCTATTTTAGGCGCCATTTGTAGTCAGGTCCACCATCTATTTCCAAATTTTTTCCAAATAGCCTACATCGCCTTCCATAATAAATTCACTACCCATATCTATGCAGGTAGTTCCTTGATTTTTTTCCACCTCTGTAATAAATATTCTTGCACGACTGAGCTTACCATATCAACACTAAGCTTTGTTCTAGACACAGTGATTGCAAACATTTCCAACAAATCAGAAGGTAGATTGACTTTCCTAATGATCATTCTATTCACAAGCAATTGCCAATGAATTCCTATTTTTAATCAATCAATCATTGGCCCATCATGATGCATCCTTCCGGTGTTGGCTATTCTATCAATCCTCAAATAAAAATTGTTCATGGCAAGAACTTTTAGACTTAATGACCACTTGGTCAGGATGCCTTTTTGTTGATTTTATCTTGTGTTTTACTATGTCCTTATCATGACAGCCTCGATCTTTTATATCTTGGTTCATTATGATGAGCATATAGTGAAATATGTGTCATTTGTGGTATGATCTACTTGTCATAGTTTTTTAGTGCATTTATGTTTTGATATTTTGTTATGACTATGTATGCCTCACTGGGGCAGGATTCATGCATCTCAAATCCCTAAAAAGATCTGGATGTACTGCGTCTCCTCATGAGTAACATTTCATAGATCTCATCATACCTGATATCTTGCAGTCTTTTTCCTAACAACCTATTTGTCTAAGAGTCTAGTCCACACAAAGGAACCATGTCATTTGTGTTTTCTAGCACATGGTGCATAACTTCTTTTGCAATATCAAACTAGGGCATGCTCTCCAACATTAACACTGTATCAATCCCACTATCATCATGTAGTTATTATTTTCATTTTAGTTAGGTCATATTGCATTTTGATTTTTCTCTTGGAAAAGGTTTCTATTTATTCCCCCTATCTAGTCACCTAAGTGATTTATTAGACCTATTTGATAGACACAAAAAAATAGTGTCCTCATATGTCTCATATTGCATTCATTCATTAGGTCCATTCATTAATCATTATTCATTATAAGTTGCATTGTTACTTCATTCATTAATCATTACTCATTAAGATTGCATTTAGTTCCATTACATATTTTAGTTGCATTGTTACTACTTTCATTATCCATTCATCATATTATAGTTGCATATAGTTACATTTCATTCATTATCCATTCATTATTTAGTTGCATTGTTAAGTCCTTAACATTGTTTTAGGATTCATTCATTTTAGGATTCATTACACATTTCACAAATCATATATTCATTTACATTTATTAACCATCACATTACATCAATACATGTCAAAATCTATCCATTTATAAGCATTAACACATCACATCTAACACACACACACACACACACACACACACACATATAAGCATCCCATCCCTATGTCACAAATACGTCAACATATTCATATACATTCATCTCATCCTGCATGTCAGTCATAAACATCATATAACATATGTCATATAACATCATAATGCATCCATACATACTGCATCACATCATGTAGCATCATAAATAATGTCCATAAATCAAGTCCAAATAGTCCAAAAAGTCCATGTATATATATCAAAATGTCAATAATACATAATGTGTCACATAAATCATACAAAACTGTGTATCAAAACTAGTCTGAGATGAATCATGGTGGTGGCTATGATGGTCCTACACCACTACCTAGCCGCAGTGGTAACCCCACTGATCCCTGTGAAGCCTAACCTATACTACAGGATATAGACCTCTCTGTATAAGGTGGCTCTCACTCTTCCTCTAGAACAACTCTATGATATAAATTCATATAGTAAAGGGCCTCTTTCCCTCTCACACCAGCCTCTCTCTGTACCACAAAGGCGTCTGCTAACACCTGCCCAAATCTTGCTAATGTCCCTATGTCTCAAGCTATATCTCGCTCAGTCCTATCTGTCTCTACACGGATCCGCAGAGAGTCTCGCTCTACTGTTAGAGCTTCTATCTATGCTGACATCATTGCCACCTCCTCTACATCTCCATGTTCCTCAATAATGGAAAACTCTCCACTGTCAACCTAAGCCTGTAATACATCTAGTGTTTTCTGTACACTATCCCCCCGCACAGTCTCCATTGGTAGCTCCCCCTGTATCTTGGATATCTCTATCTATAAGCTACTTGATGTGGCCTGAGAAGTTTCTAGTACCCCCTGTAGCCTCTGTATTTCTACTTTCACGCTCACCTTGGTTTCTCAAGATGTCGCTAGCAAGCTTTGTACCCTACCTAGCTCAGTCCGAAGACTCTCCTTCTTGGCTACCACTATATCATACACCTCGTGGGCTATGTTCCTAGCTGGTGGTCCCTGTACCTATGGCCCCTATAGCCCTTGTCCTTGTGGTCCCTATGGCTGATTAGGTGGCCCTTGCAACTCCTGATCCTATCCCTGGTCCTGTCCCTGTGCACCTGGGACTATCAGAGGCTACCTCCCCACAAGTATCTCTACCTACCCTCTCCGTCTCTGTGCTTCCACCCTAGGCCAGAATCCCCTCCCCTCGGCCCCTCCTCTATCCTCGTCATCACCATCATCATCCTGTCCCACTCCATCTCCTCCCTCTCCAAGCTGCTCATCCTCCTGTACTATCCTTGATACTGTCAACCTAATCAGTCTATGTGCTGCCCTCCATTGAGCGTATGTTGGGACTACGCCTGCATCCTATAGAGACTCTTGTGCCGTGATCCATGGGACCTCTATCTTCCCCATAAAAGGTTCTCATGCTATGCGGGGATCTACTCCCATCCCCCATATTCTACCCACCTCTCAGGTCACCAGTGGATGTGGGAACCAATTTGGAACTGCCTCCTGGACTAGTCCCATCTGTCTTCGTACCCTAGACGACATGTATATGGAGATCATATATGTTGTCCTCTCGATCAACCAATAGTTAGTTTGAACAAATCTCATGTAATACAAGTCATAAAACTCATCCTCTACATACCCATCCTATTGTGGGATCTCATGTCCCTAGGCCTCGCACCTTGCATACGGTGCCCACTGTATCTCCCCCATCTCATCGAGCCTCTGCCGCTAGTAAAAAACTGAATCTATGGCCTCATAGTTGATCAGTGGCCTGTATCTACATACGAATGGATCATAATCTTCTCTAGTCTCTCAGTGCCTAATCGGTCATATGACCATAATGTGCTCCCATGCCCATACAAGAAGAAGCATGCATCCTAACCTGAGTGCCCTACCCTTACGGTAGGCGTACATGTGTAAATCATAATAGAGCTTCCTGAGAATAGTGTATTCCTTGTAGTACTAGTCTCCATCCTCCACCATGCTACTGAGAACTCGATCCCACCCTATAGGGAATCCCTTGCCTACATGATCAGGCATCAATCGACCTCCTATCAATCCAGCCAAGTAGAGGGCCACCCGCCGCAACCGTGGCTCCATCACCATCGCTCTGGCCCAGGACATCCACTGCCATGTAGTAGGAAGATCTGCATGCCTCTGACCGAATGCCATCTCCATGTATGGCTCCAAACCCTCACAGCAGTACTCGGGTATCAGCCCATGAATAGGTACTTT